>JANHGN010021350.1:34457-89165 GCA_024605025.1 Megaceryle maxima | reverse complement strand
AAGCTAAATTTTCTCTTCTAGTCTAACCTGCACAATACCTGAGATCAGTACCTCAGGCCAAAGTGTTCATGGATGGTTTTGTAAAGGTGGACAACAGAAGTTATGTTTAGATACCTGCAATCAAGCAAAATGTTCAAACTTAGAAAGAGAAAAAGGATTGATGTCAGTATTTAGGTATCCAAGTTTGCAGTTCTGGGGCTTTAACTATTGCACTATTTCCTCCTATTGTAGGAAAAAAAAAAATAAAACAACAAAATGAGTGAAATATCTTCAATCACTAGAAGTTCTGAAACATTTTCCTATCTTCGGTATTTGGCAAATAATACCCAATACATAATAAATAAGGATAATACTTGGATTTTTTTCTTTAAATTTTAAAGGTACCAGCTATAACAGGAAGAAACAGGTGTGACAGATGTTATACAGATACCTAGAATGTGTAATCCCCCTCCTCAAAAAGCTTGAGTGCTTCATTTATATAATAAAAATATATAAAGAAAATATAGAGCTATCAAATATAATTTCATTTCCTCCTTAAATTAAACTATTTTAATTCACAGAAATAAAAAAATTGCCAGTGGAAGAATGAAGGTGTAAATAAACTCCAATCTGGAAAGCAGTCTATATCACCATAATATAAGACTAGTTCTGAAGGCTAACCCTGATGCTACTGTAATTTCTGCCCAAGGATATGTTTTTGTTTTTCAAGAGAACAGTTCCTTTCAAGCAACAGTGTTCCCTTTTTGCGTGGCAGATTCTATTTTCTGTGACTAACAAGTTAATTCAATTGCAAAGACTCATTCAGCAGAACTAAATATTACAACTCAGCTTGCACTATGAGCTGCTAAGAAACACTGCAACACGACAGCCAGAAGTTTTTCAGTCCATCATCAAAAACTCAGTTGTGTAACATAGGGACAGAAGGTGGTTGTGAGTCTACCTCTCTCTCACCTGATGACTCACGTCCTTGACTCATTATAATTATTTTAATGACTCATTGTGACGATTCCAGCAACATAAATTCAGTTTGTCAGCAATATATAGGTATCAGCTAAACACTCCAGAGAGAATCAAACAACATAAGCGGATAGAATTCAATTTTTTTTTTTTAATAGCATTGAAGTAAACCACATAAAATCAATTCGTTTACAATACCTCTAACGTGCTGGTGGCATTCCCCCCAGAAGAAAGGGGCTATTTGCTTGTTGAATGGTGTTTTGCACCGTTGTTCTTGTGTTTCTGCTGACCTTGATTGATGAAGGCAAAGCTCTGAAACCTCTAGGCCACCACTGGCTAGCTACTGTGACTCTCAGCATGTAATTTCAAAGCATTTATTAGAGCTGATGTGCTCACACTAGTATACTCTCACCCAACTGAATATACTAATTGCCCTCTCCCTTCAGGAGTGAGATGACGAGGCAGAGTGGAAGAAGAAATCACCACCCATCTCCACCCTTCTGCAGGCTCTCTGTGGAAGCTGACAGACATACACCCATTCTTCTTGAACTGCCTAAGTCTGCAGCACCCTGTTTCACTAAAGGGTCAGTAAAACCCCAAACCAGTCTGTATCACCGTTTCCTACTGGAGCTGAGAACTGCTAAGATGGGAAATGTTTCAGTTGCAAAAAACCCCAAATACCCTGGAAGTCAAAATCTATTCTCTTTGAAGGTTTAGGTCATGTGCAATGGGAACGTCAAGGCTTTCTTGGCGGATGATCTGACAACCTTTGCCTTACACTGGTTTCACTGGATAGACATAAACTCAGCCCATTTCCTTGCTGCCAAGAGCCTTAGAGAATCAAACTGCATTTGCCTGGAAGTCCTGAAGACACGAGTGATGTGCCAGTACACTGGTTGCCCCAGGATTGACTCTCGAGTAAAAGTGAGACATGTGATGAGCATATGGCTGTAGTCATCTTCACAGGCACTCATCTGATCAATGCCATAAAAGCAATAGATCAGAGGAGGGAAAAAAACCACAACACTTCATTTCAATTTACTGTTCGTGGTTTTGGTTTTGTTTTGTTTTGTTTTTTAAGGGATACTAAAGGGAGAGAAAAAAGTTTCCTCTTTCAATTGATTGGTTCTGAGCTGTTTCCAGGTAAAGTGTGGCACCTGATTGAAGACCTAAGAAAAATTACTTCAGGTACTCAGTTTTCACCTCTATTATTCACAGATGCTTTCACACTGTGAAAACACTGTTGAATCTGGTACTGTCAGATGAGCAGTTGATTTCCACACATCACCCCCCCATAGTATCACTACAACATGAGTGAGAACATATTTAAGGTACTGTTGCAACTGCAGCTTTGGAGGGTGGTTCTGGTGGGGGTTTGGTTGGTTGAACTTTATACAGGACCACAGGCCTTTAGCTGGTGGAATGCTTGTGAAAAACTGGAGTAACAACTAATAATTTTTGAACTGTTGTGTGCCAAATAATTAGACTCTTGCAAACCTCCACCTCCTCAAGCTAAGAAAGTGGGAATGGCCATGTGGTTCAGACAAAGGTCTTAAGCTCAGGTTGTCTGCTCTGACTAGTTCTCACATGGCCAGTAACAAAAGCAAAGGGAAGGAGTTTATGTGTGAATAGTGTCAGTCCTCAGTTTTCAGCACCCCAAGGTTTAGAGACCTCCTGAGCCAGCAGTTATATTGGTACCTTCACAGATAGAACTTACTGCAGTGAGCAGCACCATTTTATTATTTGTGGAAAAAACCCAAACAAGAAATCCCAACCAAAGAAAAAACCCACACAGGAAAAAAAAACCTAAAACCAACCAACCAGAGGAAACCAAATCAACAACCCCAAAAAACCCCAAACCAACCCAAAACTCAAAAAACACCCCCCAAAATAATGGCAATCTTTTACTTTACAGTTGCTGCCTATTCATTCCACTTGGTTACCTCACTTTTTATATCAAGAAAACCAGTGAATAATCACTCCCTGTCCAAAGCAGCCTTTGAGAGAGGCTGTTGCCATCCACAGGCACATCACAACTGGGCACTAAGGAGACACCTGGTGGGTAACAGCAGCTTGCAAAGCAATCAGCAGTGCAGAGCACTTCCCTTCCTCTGACAGGCATGACTGGTGTTTCAGACACAGCAAGTGGATTGCTGAGAATAGCTTTCTCCTGCTCTGCAAGAGTCAAAAAATTATTTAAAACAATCTGACGTGTTCCAAAAATACCAGTTTCAGATAGCCCAGGTGCCCAGGTGTGATCCTTTGAAAGAGGGAGAAGCACTGGCAGGTGTTTAACTGGCCCTGTAGCTGCAACTATTATACAAAAATAAAGAGTAGAAGCTTAATGGTGGTTGGAAATGGAGATCAGAGCCCTGGGTGGTGCAGGAGTGTGTGTGGTTGTGAGACAGAGTGCTCTGACCATCCCAGAGGGTGTTTCACCCAACCTCCTCATCAGTCTCCTCAGCATCATCACAGGGAGGGCTGGTGGGTGGCACAGCTTGGTGGGTGTCACTCTGGCTTCAGGTGGGTCTTGCTGCTGCTGCTGCACCCCACCCCTGTCTGTCAGCCCACAGTCTTTCCCCAGGAAATACAGGCTCATCCACATTGTAATTTTTTTCACTCCATTTCCCAAATCTGCTTTCCTCTCCTGTAATCCAAACCTTTGCTTGGTACCATGATTTTTGCCCCAGACTCCTCTCTGCTGTCTCAGGTCTTTCTACGCACCTGACCACTATGAGAAGTGTCAAGATGGCAATAAAAAAAATTACAGTTAACTCCCTGGGGCAAAAAGATAGCAAAATCATGAATTAATACAGGGTTGCAGTAGCACTGCAGGTTAGACCTGCGGTCATGGTTGATTTTAATAATGCTCTGAGGAGTATGGGCTTTGATACACTTAAATGAACAGTTTCTTTCAACCACCGAGAAGCAGGGCAAGCCAGTGGCTGTGCAGTAACAGGAAATGGAGCTGGCTGCATCAGAGTGAAGGTTTAAGCACTGACCAGTAACTTATCAGCCACCAGGTCACTTGTTCACCAGTGACCAGGGGGAAGTTAGGAAGGAGGAGGGCAGGAGCTGCAGGAGAGAGGTCTCTCTAATTCCAAACTCCAGGATGCATTAAATGATGTCCTCACATAAAGATAATCAGACTAAGCACAAGTAAGATTAACACCTACCAGTTTATGCCTCTGTCTCACACAGACATTCAGGCTGTCAGGGCTTCAATGTGAAAAAGTCTTGATATACCTGTGGCATCAGAGATGCTGCTTTTCACCCCAATGAGCCAGAAAGCCCTTACTCTGCCTTGGAAGTTTCTCTGAACTTACTCTCTGCAGTGATTCTCCATTAAACACATTCCTCCTGCCACAGGCAGCCCTGAGCTGATACCAGCATCAGAGAACACCAAACAGAGAAAGTCTAAGAGATACTCTGTGAATGATCAAATATGAAAATAAAACCTCAATCATATGAAGTGAGATTCAAAAAGTAGCCTGAAAAGGAGACGAAAGCTTGGTGCTGAGATAACAGTGTCCAAAATACCACAGAAATAACCAGTGCTCCAGAGGATGTAGACAAGAAATTTCTGTGCTGCTTCCCAGTTAGTGCCAGAATAAAGTAGATTTCCAAAGCTGTTTCCACATCGAGTGCAATGAATGTGTGGATAACGGCCTGCCACAAAAATCTGTGAAGGTCAAGAGATCTGCAAAGTTTGAAGAGAGGGTGGTCATTTCTTTGGCCGACAGGAACACCCACAGTATCATATCTATTCCAACTGATTCAGTGCAAATTAAGCCAGAGCCTTCAGGGCAGAAGCCAATTGCAACTGATTACAACTCAGAATAAGCTTTCAAATGTCTGTGGAGGAGCAAAGGCCACATAATCTCATTTTCGTCTGAAGATTATGACACTAATCATTGCTGGAGACATGGTATGGGATTAGGTGGGGTTTGGACCTAATCCAGGATGGTATTTCCTATATGCCTGCTCAGTTCTACTTTTAGCTTTTCTGCTACCTCCCTTCAAGGTGCCCAGAAGCAAAACAACTGTTGCCTGGATTGGTTTTAACTTGAAGCCTTGAGACTAAAAAGCTCTCAAAGACATCCAAAGGCACCGTGCCTCATATAAGGGCTAAGAAATTAATCCACGTCTCCAAGGAAGAAATGCTATCAGAATATCTCCCACTTTCCATCATTTTGAGCACTGCAAAGGAAGAAGCAAACATTCAGGGAAAGCACAGACTGGAGCAAAACTTGTTAGAAGTTCAACTGTGCTGTCTGAAGTGTACTTTTTTATTCAATCCTTGCCTCTCAGCTTTGCATGTTTTCATGCTGGACTCAGATGGAAAGGGCAGAGACCTCTAGCCAGTTTTTGCAAAGTCAAGAAGGTTGTTTTGAAATGCATCAGGATTTGAGAAACCTGGGGAGATCCAGGACAAACTATTCCAAGAATGCCAGTACTATAAGTCAGATCCCAAAGCATCACTTCATAGCCATAAAAAATGTAAGAACTTTTAAAAAATAATTACCTTTCAATCTATTTGTCTTCTGAAATTAGAATATTTAGTAAAGCTATTTTTCCAAGTTTACACATAAAACATTAAATTCCATGGTCCAAGGATAAAAAAAAAAAAAAAAAAGAGAGATTATAAGGGCTGGGAGTTCTTAGTTCTAATGCCACTACAAAACAGCCAGAATGCCAGCCCTTTCTTCTTTTTTTTTCCCTTTTTTTTTTTTCTCCTCTGCTCTGATCAAGCTGTGAAAAAAAATGAGAAAACAGGGCAAAGTCCTGACATCAAACAAAAAACTCCTATTTGATCTCCTGGAGAGCCAGACTTTCATCTCATGAATTGTTATAACATAGCCAAGAATTATACCCAGCCAGTGTTCCACTAATCCAACACCCCCCTTGAGAGCAAACCCATGAGATTCAGTATCAATCAGCATCTAGAACTATGAAAGGATTCCTGGGAAACCCCCAAGTCATCAACTCTGTTATAAATAAGGAATGTGATTAAAGAAAACAAAAACATAAGCAAGCCCTCACAATACTGTCCTTTTCTTCCTGGAGCTTTTCTTTATTGTTCCAAATTAAACAGTTCACATGAGATATATATATACATATATTTATTTCTTTTTCTTTCTTCCTGCTTTACAGGCCCAGTTTGGAAACACATATTGCATCTGTCTTCTCTTTCAATTTCCTTACTGCCTCTGGAGCTGCTGAAGACTCATCTTCACCTTTTTGCTATTTCCTGACTGCTAGTACACTTCACACATCTGTTTTTCCAGAGTAACAGATGTTGTTGCTCAAGGAAGACAACGGTCTGTATGTTTAGGCTAGGAAGTGCAGAAAAACCATTTACAGCTAGTTTCTGCTTTTTCTCAGTAGAAGTTTCAACAATACAGATTTGTAAATAACATGTATTGCATGTGCCCAGGGCAATATGAGGAAACCAAACTGCAATGCACCTAGATCATTCTTGCTGCTCAAGAGGACAAAAGGGAGTAACTTTCTCCTATATTAAAAAAATTAAGGCTTTAGCCCTCAAGTCATCATTAATTTTATGCAATTAAATCCACTACAATTCTTTGATCTTGAACAAGGTATTAATATATGACATATGAATGCATACTAATTGCATTAACACAATTCTGCTCTATTCTTTTGTCTTGTGGTTTCAGCCCTTGTTGCTCACTAACATCCTGCACTGTTTAGCAGCAAACTATCTCCAAACAGAGGCAGAGAAAATAGATTTCAACTGACTTCTAGCAACCCAGCCAGAAGTACTCGGTGATTATAATTCTGCTTATGATTGTTATTTCCTTTAATGACTGTTATTTTCATGTATTAAGTGTTTCCTTTCCTGAGATTTCAATGCTATTGCAACCTAACCCACATCTTTACTGAAAGCAGAGGTTTGGTCTGCACGTGCTTGCAATACAGCTGGGACCTTACATGGCTTTGTAGATGAGTTCAGAAGTTCTGCTATAGGAATCTGACTGTGCTAGAAGTTGACAGAGGCATTGCCACTCACCCAGTACCCAGCAGCTTCCCTCCCCCATTTAAAAATGTGCATCTGATATAGAACATGGCTGAGGAAGCAAATGCATCTCTAATCCCATTTTTTTGTTTGTTGTATTTGGGTTTTCTGATTTAATATTATTTATCCTTTAGTTTTAACTGTGAAAACTAGAGCTGCTGCTCTATAGCCATACATATAAGATGTATAAATCCTCATCAAATTCATAGGATTATAGAAGTGCTGGCTTGAAGTCACCTCTAGAGGCCATCCAGTCCAGCCCCCTGGTTGAGTGGGAGGACCAGCTCCAGCACTAGAGCAGGTCAGCCATGGCTTTGTCCAGCAGAGTCCTGAAACCCTCCAAGAGCACCAGTCCCAGCTTTCTGGCAACCTACTCCAGAGCTGCACCACCCTCCTAGCCAAGAAAGGATTTTTGAATCTCTGAATTTCCCAAGTTGCAGTTTCTCCCATGTTTTACCATCTTTCACCATTCAAAGAAGCCTGGCTTTACTGTGCTCTTCACTCCCCTTCAAGTAATCTGAGGCCACCACCAAGCCCCCCCCTTAGCCTGCCCCCCAATATTGCACGCTGCCATTAGCAACCCCCCATTGCCATAGTCCCTTAGCCCCTCTCCACAAGTCAGGCACCTCTGATTATCGTGGTACCTCTCTGTTAGTCCCACTTTCAGTCCAACATCCTCCTCGAACAGGACCACACACTACAGCAGCCCCAGCAGTGCCAAGCAACGAGAATAAAACCTCCCTGCTGGCCCATGCTTCTGCCAAGATAGCCCAGCATGGATCTTGCCTTACTGGTGATGAGGGACCACTGTTGACTCCTGTTCGTCTGATTTCTGCCGTGACACATTGTCCTTTTTTATCAGAATTGCTATTCAGGTCGTCAGGCCGCAGACTGTGCTGACGCATGGTTACAGCTCTGGGAGAGCAGAGATTTGAACATCCCCCTGATGAAACGTGAGGGGTTTATTTTAACCCCAGTTTCAGTTTTCTCAAGGTCCATCCTCATTTGCTGTCATCCAGAAATCTGCTGAGGGTATGCTCTGTCTCACCATGTCAGGTACATCATTCATGATCTTCCAGGAGTGGGGGTGAGGCAGCTTAAACTCCTTTATCCTGTTTACCTTTCCCACCCACCTTCCATACTCTACCAGTTGCTCTCAGTAATGGGTCTCCCTCTTCTCCACAAACCGTGATAGGGTTGGTTTTCCTGCAAAGACTAAGGGGCAGGGAGGAAAGAAAAACCAAAAAGTATTGAGTACTTAGTCTGCTCTGTATCCTCTCTCCCTCAGTTGTCTCCCATTGTTCATCCCACATTTTCTCTCAGCTTCTCTGTGAGCAGACTTGTAAAATGTTTCCTTTGTGCCCCTTAATACCCTTGGCTCCAGCTGGGCTTTGGCCTTCCCAATTTCATATCTACACGTCCAAGCAATGTTTTAGTATTGCACCTTGGCAGCCTGTCATCATTTCCCCTTTTTACATGCTCCCCTTTTGCATGTTAGTTCATCCAAAAGCTCCTTGCTTGGCCAAGAAGTCTTTTTTCCAGAATTACCTGTCCTCTAAAATGGAACTACTTGCTCCTGAGCTTTCAGGGCATTTTCTTTGAAACTCAACTGCTTTCCTGGGCTCCACAGGAGCTTCTCAGCAGATTTTTGCCTGGCTATCCCCTAATAAAGCCTAAGTTTGCTCTCTTCTAATGCATATTGGGAGGGCAGAGAGATTGCTGCTGCCTTTGTGGTATCTTTCCATAACATTACATTTCTCAAGTTCCGTGTTGACAGAGAAGTTCCTATCATACCACCATGCTCCATTTGCTGCTTTATACCTGTATCTTTCCTTTTACTTATCTTTCTTCTACAGGAGACATCCCATTATTCCTTCTCCCCAGTAAAGTGGAGACTGTTTTCATGCTGTAGCCTTGACTATTCACACGGTATTATGTGGAACTGCCCTCAAGTTCTATAGAAAATAGGATACACTGCTTAATGTGAATATTCCCTCACTGGTACTTTATGTAACAGTTATTAAGGACAAAATACTGAGAAATTTATTACTTGGAGAGGTGCAGTATTTCCTGTAGTGACCACCAGCTTGAGCTCCCTAATATTCAGTAGCGTGGGATGCTGGATGTCTGGAAATCCTGGAGATACAGACACAATGTCAGTGGGCATCAGGGGCACAACTGCCCATAAAACAATGCATAGCACAGTGTGTGCATCCCTGGTCCTGTGGATTCCCTCTGTAATGCAGCGCAGGCTCTGTATGCTAAGCCCAGAACATTGGGAATATGCATTCAGCCGTTGGAAGACATCACTCACTCTTCCACTCCCAGTAAGTCCTGGCTGCTTTTTGGACCACACTGCACATTAAACAGAAGATTTTATTATATGGTCTACAGACATAGTCCAGCTGTCTCTTAAGTAGAGATGTTAAAATAATATAAACAATAGAAAGGTAGTAAAATGCTCTTTAAGATTTCCTTAGAAGTAAATGTCTATGTTCCCGTAACTTAGGTATTTTCTTAGAACTTGTTTGCTTGCCATTAGAACTTGCGTGCACTTGGAAAAAACTAAGTGTTTGCCCACTTGGGTTTGTTCAAGAGCTATAATAAGAACTTCCTGAATTTCTGTACTCCTTCTGTGGAAAAGGTGTCACAGCACTCAACTGAAAAGAAACATATTTCTAGGTGGCTGGGGATTTTTCCCCTTTATAGAAACTGGTTGATTTTCTGATGCTCACATTTTGAAGGCTGTAAGCTTTTTCCCGTAATACATTTTGCAAAATATTCCCCTCGCCTATGATGTCTCTAACTCATTCTGCTAAGTATCCACTTTAAAGAATACCGTTCCAAATTTACAGAATCACAGAATGCTCGGGGTTGAAGGGACCTTGAAAGATCATCAAGTCCAACCCCCCTGCCAGAGCAGGATCCCCTAGATTAGGTCACAATTAAACCTTGCTATTCTCCTTTATTTACCATTAGGGCAACTTTCTTCTGTGTGTTAATTTCTGGAGAGCTGCTGCAGCACTGCTTTTTATTGTCACCCTTCTTTGGGTAATATTCCTTCCCATTTCACTTGCCTATCCCTCAGTTTCAAGAAGGGACACAAAGGCTGAGAAAGGTACCCGACAACGACCAAAACAACTCACAGGTTTCACTTTGGCAGGGGGTAACGTAGCTCCAAATACTTGATATTTCTATTTCAAATCGGCTCGGTGCAGAAATGGTTTAAAGAAGTGGCCTCAAAACCAGATTGCATTTAACTAATTCATATTTGCTCACGAGGACTATTGTTATTCTAGGAGGGAGTTGCTTTTAAGCTATAAAACCATAATAAGACAAAGCCATATTCAATATATACACCACACCCACACGTTACTTACTAATCTCTAATGACATTACAATTATGAACAAACTTAAATGTCAGATGGTGAATACATAGAAATCCATCGTGCCATCCTCTGAAAGCATCCTCATGCTTCTAGCAGCGTAAAACCTGCCCCTTTCACCTCAAAATGATAACAAACCGGAAACGCAACACTGCCCTCCCCCTACAAACTCTCACTGCTCTGAGCTGAGCCCAGACCTGCTCTGCCCCAGTACAGATTTCCAGTATAACAAAGTGCTATATTACTCAAAGGTTTGGTTTTAAATATGGGTCGTGTCTGCGCTGTGATGCTCTTCACAGCTGGGATGCACTTGTTTCTAATGTGATAAAACTATCAAAGCTGAAAGGTCCTCGCAGACAGTTTACATTTTGTGATGACATTCCCTTGAATCTTAAATGTTGCTGTCTTCTTTCTTTGTGGGCTTAGAGCTCTCCTCTGGGAATGGAAACATTAGCTACTGATGAAAATATTCATGAACTCTTTGTCATGCTGTTTTTATGGGAGGAAATTCCATCTATATCATGATCATGAACTGACAAGTAAACTAATCTTTGCTCTTATGTATTAGTCATATTTTCCCTTATGTTCTTCGTAGAGCAAGAGGCACATGCGTATTTAATTTAATTCTGTATAAATATTCAACAGGGCCTCTCTCATATCACCTTGATGGCTCATTTGGGCTAATAGCATTTAGCCCTAGAGCCAGGAAAACAATAAATTTTTTACACTTAATACAGCAGCATATGACGTTTATCAGCACCGAGCCTTGGAGAAGTGGATGCTGGTTTAAAAATAACTAACCCTAAATCTGCACATCTTGTCGAGGAACTGGCCAATGACAGCAAGGATCTCCACTTTTTTGTTCACCTACAGTATTCATCAATTTACCTGCAGATTTCACTTGCTATTGTGTGGCAGCATTGTTCAAAGAAGCTTTCAAGCACTGATGCACTTGAAGTCTCCAGTTAGCACCTCAGTTGGTTTTCTGTACGTTGTTAGATGGCTGACAGTGGAGAGCATGGAGTATGGATATATCCTGCTATTGTTACTATCCAGAACAACTTTGTGATGCAAGACAAAGACAACAAAACCCCTCTGACATGATTAGTGCCCTCAGAACAGTACCTGCATCATTCTGAAGGGATATTTGGTGGTTCCAGCTCACCAAAAACCTCTGAGGAATTTTTGGATCCATTTTGCCTTTTATACACTGCAGGGGGAACTTCTCATTTTTATCTTCATTGACAGGACACGTTTCTGCACTACTATTAATATAACATTTGTCACTAAAGGTTCAGGGCAAGCACCTTTGCCACATGTGGCTGCACGGTTTTCCTAGGAAATGATAGAAGGGAAAGCTTCTCACCTAGATCACCTTCTCACCTGGTTTGCCTCTTTATTAGAGGCTACGTCATCTGGCCCCTCAAAATACAATAGCTAACAGGGATAGGAGAAGGAAGAGTCATGACTATGCAGCTACACTAACTGCATGTTGGATGGGGTACAGAGAAGCAGCCTCGAAGCTCTGTGCATGAGCTTGAAATCCCTGGCTCTGCTCCTGCTTACATTGCCAGTATTCACATCACTCTATTAGGACAGACAGAGCAGTTCTCAAACCGCCATGGAACTGGAGGACAGCTGAGATCCTCTTTCCCACCTGCACTATTTATACACAAGATTTTCAAGAAAAGTATATTTCTGACCCAAACATATGCTTGCAAGGCAGCCCACGATCACCTACAGCTTAGATAATACAGCGGGACGTAGGAAGGAAAAAATTCTCACGTAAGCCTCAGCATCACTCAGACTCTAATATGAACTGAATCCGCCCCACAAGCCAATGACAAGGAGTTCAGAGTTCTCAAAAGCGAGTTCAGCCATCCAAGGAATGCAGCTGATTTCCATGATTACCTATTCTGCTCCTTGATGTCTTTCTTACGTGGGAAGATGCTCTTGCTGTTGAACTTTATCTCACTGGAATGTGTTTTGCAAATGGTTTAATAAGTTATGACCCTACTTGTCTATGCAATGCAGTTCCTCAAATACTTGGGCCATGCTCCTTGCCTCTCAGCTGTTTAAGCTGCAAATTCCAGAATGCCTGGGATGTTTAGGAAAAATGGAAGTTTATACCTTGCTAAATAGGGCTGTTGCTACCCCAATGACAAATTCTCTGGCTGGACTGATATCTGAGAGTACTTTATTGTTTGGGGGTTTTTTGTTGTTGTTGCTTTGTTTTGTTTCGTTGTTGGTTCTGTGTGTGTGTGTGGTGTTTGGTTTTTTAGAGCTGCAGGCTACACTGGAAGTTTTCCACCTCACACAGCACGAGCTGTCACAGGAGACATAACCTGCTTGCAGATCTCTCCACATCTGGCAGCTGCAGCAGCTGAAGAGACACTCAACAGAGAAAAAGTGCTGTACCTCCTGCTTAACTGCTGCTGCCCACCATTAGCATCATGTCCTGCTTTGGCACATATCCTAAGGTGGGGGGAGCACTGCCATCCATCGGCTATCAAGAGGCCTCTGCCTCCCAGAACAGCTGTCAGAGGGAAATCACCTATATTCGAATGAATCCAGATATTATCTGTACCATCAAAATACTGAAGTTATTATTTTATTTAACAAAACCAGACCAGAGAAAGATCAAAAGGCTAAAAGTGGCTTCAAATCAAGTTGGGTAAAAAAGTCCAAACCAAACAGCTATGCAACAAACCCAACATCTCATGCCCATCACATCTCAAGAAGGCCAGCCTGAAGAGACTGTTAAATACTGGCTCCCATTTCCGTGGGATTTAGGAGAACTAATACAAACAACTGCTCACAAAACAACTGTGAAAGTGCTACCCTCCTCCTCCATGCAGGTTTAAATCACAAATATGGATAACAGGAGACCTGGAGGAGGCTCTTTCTGTACCTGAAGAAGCCTGAACAATATTGCTTTTATATAAACTACTTATTTACTGCAAACAACCAAGCATTCCTTTGTGAAGAAACACCATCACAGACCAGCAGCTGACAAGCACATCAGATACCTCAAGGAGTCCTTGGCCGTGAAGAAGCCTGGATATGTCAGATGGTTGACCAGTTTTGGCTGGGGGCAGAAGTGGCACACAACCCACACACCCTGCCCCAACCCCCAGCTTAATATAAAAATGCGGCCACAAAGTCCTGCTTATGCTGGTTAAGCCATTAAACTCCAAACCAGTGGGGAAAAGCAAAGTTCCTGCCCCTGCTTGAGGAGATTTGACTCTACCTCTTCCACCACCACATCTAGCAAGACTTGGAGGGAAGGGTCTCCTGGGAGGTTTGTCAATCACCTTTGTGTGTCTCTGAGCACTGACACCCATAATCATCTTTTATCAGTATTTCACTTGCTCACCACACTGGTTTTGGTTGCTGCTTTTGAATGTAACAGAGACTAATGTTCTGGTCAAACCACCACATATCCTGCTGAAGCAGTTGTTTAGGAGTGTCTACACATACAGTGCAATGACAACAACTTCAGCCACTTCTCTTGGCAACAGAGCACTCAGCAAAGCTGCCCCAGAGATTATTTGATATCCACCCTCAGGACGGCCTCCTGCTTGGGGGTTTCTACTCACAGAGCTGAAGACGGGACAAGCAGCAAGTAGCACGTGCACAGACACGTACAACAGAGAGAGGAACTGCTCCACATGTTCCCTCCTGAGAGATGTGGAGTCTTCGCCCTTGGAGGTGGATCAGGTTAGAGCTGTCAGTCTGCTTGGTAGATTTTTGTGAAGGTACCTTTGACCCCACCACAAGCAGGAAAAAATAACAACAACAAAACAAACAAACAAACATACAACACAGAGAAAATAGAAACAAAAAAAACCCCAAACACAAAACCAACAACAAACACATACAACAAACAAAACCAAACCCAAACAACCTCTTAAAGACTTCTAGAGATCAATCTATGCAAGTCAGTCAAAAAGAAGAAGATGACACAATTATCTTCAGGAGGGGAAGATGTTTTTTCCACTTCCCATAGCCCAGCAGGCACAGGGTCACTCAAGCATTTTTTCATTCAACGTCCCTCCTGGGCCAGAGACCAGCAAAATGAGAACATCTGCTGGAAACTAAGCCACATGCATTAGATTTAGAAGTCAAGTCCATTTTTTTGGGGTTTTTTTTTGTTCTTATTTTTAGAAAGTAAGATTAATCACCGTAACAAATAGCTGGGAGTTAGTGGGAGTCTTGACACCAAGACCAAGTGTCTTTTTGGAAGACAGACTTGTGTTTTAAGTTATTTTTACTCAGGCAGGTTGTGTTCAAGTCAGTCCTAAGGGAGAAAAATATAATGGCCTATAACGTGCCAAACTAAGATCAAATGAAGTTATCTAATCAGCTTTTTGATTTAAAGACTATAAAATTACAAAAAAAGTAACCAACCCCAACACTTAGTAGAAGAGTAGCAGAAGTCATCATCCCCAGCTCTTCTGGCAGATGGAAGAGTTGCTCATGCTGTCTGAATATGCAGCAACACTAAAGCCTTTCCTCAGCACTAGAGAAACAGTCAAAAGAAAAATTATTTACTTTTTAACATAAAGACCTCTATCGAAGTACTTCAAGTCATGTTTATCCCTAACTGAGATGCTTTTTTACCATGAAAATTACTCTAAGAACATATTTGCTAGCTCAGGTTCACAGCTCAATGGATGTTTCTGTTTAAGGCACTGCATCTAATTAGCTTGTAGTGGAAGATCACTCTCAAGGGCCAATTCCCAAAGTAGTTACCTGGATGTTTAGGTTCATTATAATGAAAGTACATTTGCTTAGTCTCACAGCACAATGCCAAGAGATTTTAACAGGACAACTTTAATTTTCCCAAAATAAATTAGCAGCAGGGTTTGTTTGGGGTTTTTTTTGCCTTTTTTTTCCCCCCTCCCTCTCCTCCTTCTCTTTTTTTTTCCCTTTTTCTATTTTTTTTCTCCTATTTCCAATGCCTGTGCTTTCCTCAAGTATCAGAGATGCAGAATGATTTTTAAGGACACAATTAGCATAACCCTGTGAAAAAGTATTTTAAATGAGATTAGATTTTTTTTTTAAAATTGTTGAAAACCCAAACATTAAATCAGGTAGAACAGATGTTCAGAGCTGTAGCTTATACATGATTAAAAAATACCTTAAATTTGCTATAACTTTAATAAAATCCCAGAAGGCAGCCTTGCTCTGAAGTGCATTTTTATTTTGGCACATGCATTTCTTTGCAGATGGGTGTTGGTTCCTTTTGTTACTCTACAGATGTTGGAGAAGGGCTCCAATGACATTTTTCTTACCAAGCTGGCCACTGCATGATCTTGCAACGCCTCCTATGGTGTGCTTAATGTCTAGGACTGCTTGAATTCTTGCAGAACACTCCATATCAGTTAATAGACTACCTTGTCCATGGCACTGCAGATGTTAGAAGAGTCAAAGGTTCATCTCAGCAAGACATTAATAGAAACCATTCTTACTGAAAACAAGGCTTCTCATGAATAATGAAAAAAAAAAAAGAAAAAATCAAAGGCAATTTCATCAGTTGTCTTTTGGCTCATATTTCCTGTCACAGATGACTTTTTCCTAATTTGGGAAAAAAAAAAATATTTCAAAGCAACAGCAGGTTTTTTATTAGTTTCATAACTTCATGGGAATTACCCACGATTGTGGCTGTGATACACAGAGATTTGAAGTACCAACAAAAAAAATATCTGTTTTCCTTAAGGATACTCATCCAATTGCCACTGCTTTTTTCCCTAGCAGAAAAATCTCTACCACTTTCTCCTGCTGGTCGAGAAACAGTTGTGTAAAGTTACAAATTCCTACTACAGGCCAAAAAAATTTTAAAATTAAATAAAAAAAATAATAATCTCCCTTCCTAAAACTTGGCAAAAACCATTCCCAACTCTGAATGCTTAGGGTCAGTCCATTAAATTCAGTTTATAGATGATGTTTTGCTGTTAGCCTGGACTTGTGGGTCTTCCTTTAAATAGCACTGCTCTGCCATCAGGAGGCATTAGATTCATTTCATCACTTGCAAGAGAGATGCTTTCCTCCAGCAGGATGAAAGATCTGGCATTTTTAATTCACTTTCTCATGCGTCTTGAAGTCACTTAATCCTCTGTTTGCCTGTCTCTGAAGATATCTTCATTTTCTTATGAGATTATCTTTGTAAACACTGTTATCAGAAAGCACCACCTTTTTCCCTGCACACATCATGCTACAGCTGCAGCGTCAGCTGCTGCCATCCTAAGCAACCATGGATTTTTTTAAAAATATATTTATTTTATTCTTAATCATTGTGTATTCTGATACTGCAGCGTTAGAGGAGCTGCAGATAGGTAGGTTTCGAACACAGCAAACACAGTTATTCTGGGTTTTCTGTTCAATCAGAAAATGGCAAAATAACAGATCCCACATCCTTGGTGGCTTTGGACACCAAGATCCCCCCCTAGTGCTTCAGGATGAGGAAAAGAAGCACCTGGAATGGTGTATTTAAGCCTGAACTCTGCAAAGCTCTGCATTTCCTGCTCAAACTGTGGCTCATTATGATCCCTAGACTACCAGATATTCTTCACCTGAAGCCACTGAGATGTTTGTAGCAGGTGTCTGCACTAGGTAATGTTACAGCAAAGACCAGGCAGCAATAATGGTACAAGAAATTAAGGGCAGAAGTGTAAGGCAAGTACCTGCTTCCACTCACCCTCCCTCATGTACCACAAACCAGTCAGGATAACTTGGATCTTCCCCAAGCCACTAACTCAGGCTCTCCTGCTTGTCTTGGCCTTCCTTTTTAGCATGTACAGCAGAGCCTTGAGCATTTCTGCAGTACCTCTACTCAAAGCAATATGAAAAAGCTTTCTCAAGCCTCTGAAACGGTCAGAGACTTCCATGTATTCTTTAATGTATCTTTACATCACGCATGAGGGCTTGTCATTCTGTTCTGGAAATGCTGTTACTAAGAAGCAGGGGATCTACAGTACAGTAAAATATTGTTACTTATCCATAAGAAAACATCCTCTGGTCCAATAGCCAGCAAGTTACTGTATTCATTAGTATTCATTATTTGGTCCAAAATTTGTTATTTCTCAAGGATTTGTGTGTTTTGTTTCTTCCAGAGCAGAACTGTAGCCTGTATAGTCCCATCCTTCCCTTACCATTTTTTACATTTATTTTTAAACAGAAGATATGTTCACTCACAAACCAAAATTAGAGCTTTGTGGAAGGAGAGGAAACACAGGCTACTCAAACTAAGGCCTTGCAGGAA
The DNA here is from genome assembly GCA_024605025.1 of Megaceryle maxima. NCBI lineage: Eukaryota > Metazoa > Chordata > Aves > Coraciiformes > Cerylidae > Megaceryle > Megaceryle maxima. The sequence continues at coordinate 71,518 of JANHGN010021350.1, read as the reverse complement.
ATTACTCTTTTTTTGATGTCTGTCTTCAACACATGCAACTTTTAAAAGCAGGCCCAGAGGAAGTGGGTCTAATGAAAAGACTCCCCTCAAGTCAGACAGAAACAGGTGACAGGAATTATCAGCTTTACATTAAGCCCATTCAAACCATCACACAGTCATAGCTATCCATGCAGCAACAGGCTATTGCTGCTTCCAGGCTGCATAACCTATATAAAAATATAGGTTAGAGGCAAAGCATTAACAGCTCAGGCATGACTGCCTTAATCACAATCACCTTCTAAAGAATGAAACAGAAGGGAGAGAGCAAGTAACTCCATTGTGGCTGTTACCAGATTTATTGTCTGCTTTTATCGTTCAAATAACCACACATGAAAAGTGTCTTAAAACCACAAACTAACCGTGTCGCTCCCCTGCGTAGATCATTGGAAGCTGTTCAACAAAATAGAAGCTTGATTTGTTAAACTCTGGGTTTAAAATAAGAAAGCCTCTAATTCTGTATCTTTAAAAATAGATTTAAACATTACTTATGCCCCAAAATGGTGTGATAATAACAGTTCGTTTTTCTTCTTTTCAATGAAGTAACCCACAGATTTTGTGTTATAAAAAGGCTCCTGGATTCCTGTCCTCCTGGGACACACCTGAAATAGTAACATTGAGATCCATTTATGCCTTCAAAAATTTAATAATAGCCCTCCCCTGCATTGGAATTTCATCACTTTATTTCACATCAAGAATGGATTTTATACTTAAAATAACCAGTAAAACAACGACTCAAAGTTTCAAGGTATAATCACATGCTTGTTTAAAAGGGAATAACTAAGCACGCAGAAATGGAAGCGCGACTATTGCTCTGTGATTTATCTAATAACTGTGTTCATAGACTTAAAAATACTCTCTCGGAAAGAACTCAAAGAAGGTTACGCAACAGTGACAGACATTGTCCTGTAGAAACTATTCAGCTGTTTTAAGAAGCTAAAACCATGGAGATTGTACTTTCTGGAGGTGTACTAAAGAGCTATAAATGCCACAACGGCAAGGGGTTGGAACTCTGAATATTTGTGATCGGGAAGAGTTGGAGCTGGCAGAGCAATAGGCTGAATTTTTGAGGGGGCTTGGGAATCACTCCCTCTCGCAGCATCACACTTGGTAGAAAAATGGGAAAAGCTTCAAACAGCGTCTCGGGTTTAGTTTCTTTGAGAACACCACGGGCAGAACAGCTTCACCACTGATCCTGCAGAAAAGCACCCTTAGCACTCAGCTAAAGAGTTAAACTCCAAGAAGTTTCAGAAATTACTTTTTGTTCTGCTGGCCAGGGAGCTAAAACCTGTGCTAAAATGGTTTGGATCATCTGGGTACCAATTCCTGGGATTTACGTTAAGAATCACAGGAAGCTCCTGGCAGGGTATCTTCAACTCCCCCAGTGTTCCTCCTCTTCCTCACACCTCCATCTGAAGGTCAACACAGCCACACCAACCTGGCCCCGTGTAAGGAAAGGCACAAGGCAAATCAACATCCTAAAGAGCCTGCCAGCTGCCCCTGCATCACGAGCAGGGTCACAGGCCAGAGTCAGAGCTCTGGGCTCAGCGTGTTCTACTGCTCCTCAGCACAGATTCAAACACCCACTCCCTCCTCTCTCCCTTTAGACTGCCTCCATCACCTTCACCGAGAGCTTCTGGCAGCAGGGAGAGGGCTTGTCATCTGGGAAAAAACCAAGGCCAGAACCCCCCCAGCAGGGTGGTGCAAGCAGGTCAGAGCATTAACGCATCGCGTGGGAAAGAGCCCTTTGTTTCTACCAAAATGCCAGTTCACCCCACTGGGACCAACAATTACAGCGTGAAGAAGGCGACCACAACAGCCAATTAATACCTGTATTGGGTCTGCCTGAGCTGGAGTTAATTCTCCCCACAGCAGCCCTCCCAGTGCAGTGCTGGAACTGGGAAGGTGCTGGTAACACCCCCGTGCTGTGGCTGCTGCTGGGCAGGGCTCGCCCGGCACCGAGGATGTTTTTCTGACATTCTCCCTGCAGTGGGATGGGGGGGACAAGATCTTGGGAGGGGACACGACTGGAACAGCTGACCCAAACTGCCCAAGGGGATGTTCCAGACCACATGATGTCAGCTGAACTAGAAAAGCTGGGAAAAGGGATGGGATCGGGGGGGTGGGCATCAGCTTGTTCTCCAAGCAACTGCTGCACATTTGGAGCCCTGCTTCCCAAAAAGGGGCCAGGCATCACCTGTTAACAGGAAGGAGAGAATAAATCTTGGTTTCCTTTTGCTTCCACACGCAGCCTTGCTTTGCTTTTCATTAAACTGCTTTTGTCTTAGCCCACAAGTTTCATTTTATATTCTTCTCCCTGGTCCAGCTGAGAGGAATGGGGGGGGAGTGACAGAGTGGCTGGGTGGGCACCTGGCACCCAGCCAAGGTCAAACCACCACAATTCCTTGCTGTGCAAACACATCAGAGGAATCAGGTGGGCAGCAGAAACTGCAGCAAACAGTGGGTGCCTTGCTCCCCCGGAACACACGCGCGATGCTGTTCATGAAGAAAACTAAACCACTATAAAACCAGCACAGAGCAGCCAGAGAGCTGACACCAGTATGCTGGGGCTTTCCCTTATAACCCAGCCTGGAGCCAATGCGCTTGGTCTACAGCCAAGCAGATCTGCCATTCATTTGTCACCTGTAAATTCAGCAAGAGGATCACAAGTATGAACTGTGTACATAGGGAGGCTGACACTGTATTTGCTGATGATGAGAAGATGGGGTGTGAAAGAAAATAGCATCCAGCTGGTAGCAGAGTCATTCAGCTTCTGCAGAAATTCCCCCTGGAAAAGACAAAAATCCCACCAATCCAGGGGAAAAAAGTGAAGAAAGTGAAACATAATAATTATGGAGCAACTGAAAAGATGAAGAGCAGATGAAGAGTATTTATAGAAGATGGCGTAAATTCTGCAACAAGCAGACAGCAGAAGTATTGCCATTTCTCCCCCACTTTTCCTTTCTTGTACTGGTGTTTCTCCCCAGTGGTTACTAAGCAGCATTCCTGTGCCCAGCACATGTACAAGCTCTCAGTTCTTTAGGCTGTGAAAATTTATTTTACCTTTAAAGGTTTCCAATACATTTCTCAGTACCAGTGAAGACAGGAACCATAATCTCTCAAGAATACTTTTCCCACACTAGTTCAGCAGGAGAGAAATGGAGCCATTAGCATGATATGGTAGATTTGTCATTTTTCTCACCTCATTTTTAAAATCTAATTTCCAAGACCTTCTACTGGGCAATGAATGAACAGTCTCATTGTAAGAGTTCTTTCTTATCCAGATTGTGCTTAAAAGTACAAGACATAATGTACAGATTTCTTTGCAATAAAAGAATATTTATATTTTTATCTATATTGAAGATGCTTGAACAAAATTTCTATCAAATTGGGGAAAAAATTACAACTGTGAACAGAACACCCGAAGAGGTTTACAATTTCATGTTTGCTTTGTCACAGGAAGCAAGGAGAAATGCATTTATTTGAAGGTAGAGACAAATAGACAATACTATCTTTAAAATGTTGATTCTTTTGCCTCAAAATGTGATTGTCAGTGAAATTATAACAGAATTACCTGAACTAGGCTGAGGTTCAATGACACTTTGATGTTTCTGCAGAATCAACTGCTATGTAGCCTGTTGTTTAAAAGAAAAGATGCCAGACAGATGTACTGATTTCATCTGTCTGAGAAACACAAAACTAATACATAAGTCATTGCCTGACAGGTAAAGGAGCACAGTACAAAAAGAAGTTTATAGAAAAAAATAAAATACAAACATTTTGTTCAATGGATACAGAAAATAATATAATCCTAAACATCTCAAAATTTCTTAATGTCTCTATTTTAACAGTTGGTGATAAGAGTGCTTTGTTAGGTCGGAGATTGGTGCTGCTGCTGGCTAGTGAACAGCTCTTCCATTACTTAGAAAGTGCAGCAGGTTTGATGCTTAATTTGTGTAATTAAGGAAAAAAAAATGAACCGTGGGATCCCCTTGGAGAAAGACATTTAATCAATGACCTAGTAGTTAAGACAGCAAAGTGTCTTCTCTTAGCAGCAGTTGCCAAACTACAGTGTCTGCTCCTAAGAAGTTTCCTTAGATTTACAAACATGAAATATCCCAAGGAAGTACAAGTTGAGATTTTTCCAAAAAAGAACTTCCTACTACAGCCTTTCCAACCGGCTCCAGCACGAGGGCATTAAAGCTGATGCACTATTCCTTGTCACCTCTGGATATGTTAAACTACCTGTGTGCAATGGTTCAACCCTACAGAGAACAGACTTTGGCTGTCAACAGTAAGTTTCTCTTTCTGAACTCGCTGGAAAGAGCAAAGGGAAACAAGAAGGCAAAATCATCATAGATGGTCAAAAGGTACCATATAAAAATCGTAGCTGATGGGAAGCTTTGTACTCAGCACTGGCTCATCAGGTTAAGAAAAGTTCTCAAGATGACTGCTAAGGAACTCTATCCACAGAAAGACTGAAGGTTCAAGATGACACTTGTAGATCAGGAAAGAAAGAAGGAATTTGGCAGATGGAGAAGGAAGGAAAATATCAAACTCAGTGCTTTTTTTTTTTTTTTCCTAAATACATTATGGAAGGCTAGCATGAAGCTGGAAATGTGCACAAGATTCCTATAGATAGGCATCAAAGCTTACAAAACTCAGCTGAAAATAGATTACAGTTTTTTAAATCAACCCTTGAAAAACCTATTTTGTTTTGGCTTTTTTATTGTGTGAGCCAGGTGTTAACTCAAAGATAAATTCTAAAAGGGATACCCGATTCAATTCCACAGCACAGCAGAGCTCCATGCCTTGTATTAATACAGGAAACTGGCTTAAAGGGTAAGGACTGACCCAGGCAGAATGCCAACAATTTCCAGAGGTACCTGAGAATCAGAAGCATCCAATGGGCATAAATGCAGAGCTGTAATTTTTACTTCAGGTGCTCTGTGCCTTTGCACACATTGTTTTACTTTGTAGTAACAGTTTCTTACATCACAGAGAGAGCACAGATCATGAGAGCACAGTGTTTGAATACATAACCTGCTACACCCTGAAAGAGCAGCCCAAATACCTCACATTGGTCACCCAAGGTTTTCAGATGCCAAAAGTAAGTGGATAATCTGGAGACCCTCCTGTTTTACCACTGAGGCAGATAGTGAGTCTTCCGCTCAGAAACTGTCATTATAGAAAGGAGAAGAATGGAATTGTATGTTCAAGGCAAGGTTTTGATGTGTAACTGTAAGAACAGATGTGGAAGAGACCAAAGCAGGACAGAAGCACTTCATTAGCTAATTGAAAAGTGCATCCTCACCCCTATGAAAGCAAAGTTTGACAAGTCATTTGTGAAGAGTCTAGAGAACAAGTCTTACGAGAAAGGGCTGGAGGACCTGGGGTTGTTTAGCCTGGAGAAAAGGAGGCTCAGGGGAGACCACTTTGCTCTCTACAGCTACAGAAGGGAGGTTTACAGAACAAAGACTTGGTGTGTTTGCTGGGAGTAGCCATCAAAATAATAATTTGTCAGGTGTCACATTGTTTGCATTTAGAATAAGAAGAAAAAAAAATCCAACAAACATTTTATAGTGAAAGCATGTTAAAAGCTGGCATTGACCCAAGATAATGATTTTTCTGATGGAAAAATGTTTAAATTACTCAAATTATACCATCAGTCTCAATCCAGGCTTCCAAACAAAAGACTGAATTGAACATTCACCAAATTAGTCGTAAACCCAAAACCCGAGTTTAAAAGTCACTGCAACTCAACCTGAGCAGGGAGGGGGCTGGACAAGACAACCTCGGGAGGTCCCTTTTCAACCTCGGTCATTCTGAGAGTTTGACACTGCTTGAGCACGTCATCAAACTCGAATTCTTAGCCAGTATTTGGAGTCTGGGGACTAGACTTTCCCATGCATTATATGTGGATGTTGTTAATATGAGTAAGTGTTAATACAGTGAGTGCTAAAGGAAGTAACTGTTTATCCTTCTTCATTTATCACCACTGCTTTAGGACTGCAGAAGGGCTTGTAAAGTGATCTAGGGATATCAGTGACCATAAAATGCAGCACTGAGAGAGCTCATTGAAGTTTAACAGGCAAAAACAGCTTGAAAAGACAAAAGAGTTCTCGGATGGTGAACGCTCCATTTCTAGAATTATCCATTTTGTGTTAAGAAATAATTCCCTGCATTATTAATAAAAAAAAAAAATGTAGGAATGAATAAGCACTAGCAAGTACTACTCAATTTTTGCTGTATCTGCAACCAAACTGGCAGAACCAACTAAAACTCCCCAAAACAAGGAAGGATGCAATCTTAGGTCATGGAGAAAACTTGAGCTGCAAAAAGACACAGAATAATTTTGCAGAGCTGAGAGCAGAATACCCAGTCCTGCTACACAACATATATAATGAAAACTGTATTTAGGGAAAAGTGTCTACTTAAGAGGAAACTCATCCTACTTATAGACCATCTGAAGATCAAAATGAACCACAGCTGAATTCTAAACAGCGTAAGATCCTGACTTGAGACCTACTGCAGAGAAGTCCAAAAAGCTGTGCTTCCCAGAGTAGTCGAATGAATATAGGCTTCCATAAACACTGAAAAAATAATAAATCCCTTTTAGATTATCACATCCTGCAGATTTACCACAAAAAGGGTAACATTTGCTTTCAATCAACTTTCTCTCCCATTCATGTTTCTTTTTTTGCATCTCAAAAATATAGCTGCCTTTGGCCAACACCAGACTTATGGAATTAACAGCTATTAGCAGTAGCACGAAGGGCTTTTCTAGTAATCCAAAAGTTTCCATCATGCAGCTGCACAAAAGGATCAGAGAAATCTCTAGATCATTGAATTTGTCCCCCACCTCCCCCCCCCCCATCTGCTCTGAATATGCTCCTCGTCCAAGTTCTACAGCTACGTACCGAGTTTTATTAAGGAGCAAGATGAAACACATACGTGGTGCATAACAAGCATAGTTTCAAGAACTAGTAAGGCTGTGACATAGAAAAAATATGTAAACTACATTTTTTTCAATGACTGTTCAGAATCATTACTGAATATGTTAGGAGTTTGTTTGACAAGACTTCCATTTTAAATATACATAAAGATTATAAAATGAAACACATGCCAAATATTCCTAAAAACCAAAGCCATTGCTGGCTATTTATATTTTTAAAATATGATGTCACGTAACAATAACAGATAGATCCTGGTATTCTTTTAAGTGGCAGGTATCAGCAAGGAAAGGCTTTTTCTTCCCTCATAGTTTGCACGAGAGTATTTCATTTTAATCAATTTATTTAGGTGCTTCCCAAGTTCACTTTCACCTATCGCTTCCGTGTTTGAGTTATACAAATGTCAGTCATGCCTTTGTCTATCTTAAGTTACTATCAAGCCAACGTCCATAGCATCATAAATCATCACTGCTACTGTCCACAAATAAGGTTAAATATGTGGTTTGGTTTTTTTGTCTGAACTACAATAAACTGAGACTGGATTTTTTTTTTTTTTTTACAGAAATGTAAAAATTTATGGCTTAATTATTTTTTACTTCTCAGCATAGAGTTCAATACTCACCTCACTCCTCTGCTGAGGACCCCATCCCAGAGCCTGCAATAAACTTCATGGCACGTCATCCATACAGAGCAGCAAGACACACAGACCTTAGTGCTCGATGAGCTTCAGAACATCAGAAAAACACTTCCATTTTTGTATGACCGAGAGGAGTGCTGCTTGTAGGGGCACAGTCCTTTCTAGGGCCATCATCAAACCTCCAGTTTTATCCAGCTTTGCAGACCTTCCTCCATGGAGAAAATTCTGGGGGACTCGTCAGTCATCTTTGAAGGGGACTAGACAATAAGGGGAGAGCGAGGCCGTGCGTTGCAGCGCTGGATTACACTGCTACACAGATCCATTGCTGCTACTCAAGGAGTAATGTCCCACAAATGGAAGGGCTCTCTGCCTCTTAGCAAAGCCCAGTGGCTTCTGCAAGGCAATTCATCCCTGAAGGACAAAATGTTCACAGCAGTAGGGCAATTAACTGAGGTTGAGAAACCTCTGTCAGTGGGGTTAAAGATATCAAGGCTTCTAACACTCAGCATGCCAGAAGGAATGGATCGTGCTATGTGTACACCCTCTTGCACCACTGGGGACTCAGCTGGCTGCACTGAACAAGAACTGCACCAAATTGCACAACAGAACTGAATTCCCATTTAGTTGAAGGTCAAAAACCTAAAAAAAAAAAAAAATTAAATAAAAAAAAATTGCCCTTTTTTTTTTTTGCTTTAAATCTGTTCTCCAAATCTATGTTATTTATATATTTGACACTGGGCAGTATTCAACTATGGTAGCACTGTTCTTGAAGAACAAGGCACATTTTCTGATAAGTAATTTAAGAGTCAGTACATCAAACATGACCATCAGGTAAGAATGCAACTTGACAAAATGACATTCTGTTTTCCAGAGATCAATTGTCTTACATTTATTTCATCCAAGGTGTGATACAGTTACAAGCCCATGCATTTCATAAAAATCTGAACTGAAAACTGTTATGGAACAGAATTTGAAATAAAGCATATACAGAGGTTTCTGGGTATTCAAGTGGACTGGTTTGTCTGGAGGAATATTATTTGCAACATATGGGCAGCAGCATTGACATTTTCATGTGATCATTTCTTTTTCTCTTCCTCCTCCACTCCACACCTTCTGAAGATAAATCACAGTTGAGTAACTCTATGGATTAAGTCCTAGACATAAGCTCATAGCTGAATCCAGAATTTCACTTTCCATTGGTTACACATTTATAGTGCATCTTTTTATACCATTATTAAAAAAATAAAATAAATTGCACTACATTTTTAAAATGTAGCCAGTATTACTATTTGGAAAAAAAGTCATTTATCCATTGAATATGCTGAGACAACATTAGTTTCTTTCTACTTAAATTCTTTTTGTTTATTTTTTTAATCTTTACAAGGTAATTCTTGTATGAATGCTCCTGGATGCTGTTGAATATTAATGCCTCTTGTAGGAAATTTAGGTATATCAACGTAACGACACTGCTGGAGGAATCAGAGAGAAGCTGCAACAGGTTAACATGAAATAAATATTATATAGTATTCAAAAGGCACACAAATACTTCAAACACATACAGTTTCAAATCTTTATTGTTTTAAAATTCTACATGTCTTTTACAATTACAATAATTTGTTACTTAAATGACTCTTGTATGGTTAATGTACAATGAGTTTTTTCCTGAAACTCAACCATGAAATACAATTTCATCAATATGATTTTTCTAAATAGATTAATACAAGATTTCTGGTTTGCTGGGAAGAAGAAGTGCTTCACTTCGACCAAACGGCACAGGCGTCTTCCCTTCAGAATCTGTGTCATCAATCCATTGAAAGTGCTTTTGAAGATTGCAGATCTAACTGTGACTGATTTTCAAAATCAGTCTATCAAATTGCAAGGTTGGTTGGTTGTTTGAACATTAAAGAGCATTTTCATGTAATGAAACAAGTTGCAGTAGTTATTTTTATTCATCTACTGAGGCAAACTCATGTTGAAGAAAAATTATATGATTATCTGCATGCAATGAACACTCCTCTTTAAATAGTTGATGAATTTTACACATATAAAGAATCTGTTAAAGAGTGCAAGTACTTTGATAATGATTTCACAAAAGGACGTATGCTGGTAATAATGGCAACTAACATTTAACATCTAAATACAAGCTAATGTATATTTAACAGGCAATTAACATGGCTAACAAACCATGTTTCATGTGGTTGCCCTTTAAGAAAATGAACTCATTTGGTCCACACTCCTAAAGTCATCTGGGTAAAAAAATTGGAACAGTTAGGGCCAGAGTTTTTGATGAAATTCTCATTTCTAAAATGTGACCTGTTAAAAAGTAAAAGCAGTACATCAATGACGTATCTTGTCACATGACCTCAGTATAAAAAGATGGCCTGGTATTTGGAGCGATGAACGAGCACTGAAGGACAATCAAAAAATAATGGAGACAGAATGAACTAAAATGTTGCTGTGTTATACTTTCTTGTTCCACGGTACTGCTTTCACTCTGTAGAATTTTGTACCCAAAGGAACTTTAAATCTGTTTTGTGCCTACAAAAAACAAAAAAAAGTTACATTAGAAACATGGAATTATTCCTCGGATTTTTTGTATTTTTAAGCAGAAATCAATTCCCACCCCACAGCTTTTATAAGATCCTTTGGAGTCTGGCAAGATTCTGGGCAGCATGGACACAACTACCCAAACCACTGCTCATTTAATCTGAGTGAGCAGCAAGAGAAGGGGAACTAGAGAAACCAAACCAACCCAACCTACACCAACCAACCAACCACACAAAAAACCCCCAACAAACCCAAACCAAAACCAGAGCAGAAGTGGCAGAACTTATCAAAATTTTTTTTTTTTAAGTTGATTTTTTTGCAGAACTTATTATGCAGAGAGTATTTTTCACAGTTGTGACAAACATAAAATTAATAGAGAAGAAAATCAGATTTAATCAGATGAATTTCCATTATTATTTCCTTACCTTTTTTGCCTGACAATATTCCTTTTCCATCACTTTTCCTAGCACCCAAGGTCTCCTAGATGCACCTGATGCTAGAGACACAATACAGTAATTATTTTACATAATCAACTACAGATAACAGGATCTTTCATTTATATGGTTAAAGATTATTTGCTGAAATAATTTACTTGAAAGAAGAAATTCTAAAAAAACCCCACTTTAAAAAAGAAGTTAACAAAAATTAAGTAAATTCAGATGTCAAGACAGGTCATTGGTGTTTTCAAACAAATTTGATTTTTCAGTTTACATTTTGTTTTGAAAGCCAACATTAAAGGAGTAAAGTAAAACAAACTGAAATTCATTTAATGATTCATAATTATTCTGGTCAAAGAAACTTGACCTTTTGGTCTGATTTAAAGTGATCATTTCTCGAAGTATTTCAATGGATAAGTCTTCTGTAGTCAGCTTTGTTATTACTCTTACTGAAACATTTATTTTTCTGTATGAGGGATGGAAACCTGTTATTCATAAATAATAATTTCAAAGCCTCTACAAGTCTGATAGTTTTGGCTGCACTCTTCCAAGAGCACCTAATACTGTTCAGAAAGGAGAAAAGTGAAAAACCTCAATGATAAACTGTCAGGTCTAAAGAGCAACAGTGGGCATAAACTTTCAGCCTGTGCCCATTTCTGTAACAGTGAGGAAACATATTTGCCTTGTATTCCAAGAAATTATGACCATTTTACTTTGCTCTTTTCTAACTATCACTGACCATGGCATGAAGAAAACATCAGAACAGGTGGAAGGAACAGCTGACATATGCTCTGCATAATGCTAAATATTTTTTAAGCATCAGTATTTATGAGATATTGTATCTAGTGACTGGAACATCAATCACCAAGAATGAGAGTTTGAAATTTTAATCTTACCCTGCAAGGTTACTCTGCCTATTGCTAACGGAACGGATTCTGTTCTACTCCATACTCCTACAAATCACCACAAAGTATTCATATCTGGCCTGAATGCTTTACAACTATTACTGAAATTACAAAAAGAACTGAAGGTTTTTTGAATTTGCTTGCCTGACAGGCTTCAGGGTTCTAACAAAGACAGCAAGAAAGATGCAGGGTTTTCCCACCTACACTTGCAGATGAAAGCTTCCATATCCCAAAGGTAAGAAACACAGAAACCATGCAGCCCTCAGCCAACTTCAGTCTTGACATAGCATTCCAAGTGCTCTTAATGTAGGCAGAGACAACCTATGATAGCCTAGATCCCTCACACTTAATACTCTGGGTGGATCTATACGCAAGTATTAACCTAAGAGGTACATGTTGGTACAAAAGGTCACATTTTGGCAGCCCTTAAAACAACCATTTGCAGTGCCTAAGTTCACATCAATTTTAATCTATCACAAATAACAGAAGTAGTGCTCTGAGTTTTCTCTGCTACCCTGATGAAGAAATACAATCAAGACACGGTTTCCTGAAGTACCGAGCTAGAGACAAATGGGTTCCTAAAGCAAATGGTCAATCTCTGTGTTCATTTTGTGTACGGTTTTCTCAAACTTGAGACTAACTCTGGTTAGCAAGTGGTAAAGAACAAACTGAGTCCATTTGAAAACGGACAGGTCAGTGAATTGTGTGCTCAGAGGAATACACAAACTGACATGGCTTTTACATTTATATATATAAAGTAAGAGGAAGAAAATCAAACCATATTTCACATAGTTCTGTACTAATGCCACAGCTCAGAACGTTTCACATCTGTAAGTAAGACGGGAATTCTTCCCGTACGTTTTGCAGAACACACATGGCAGCAGATCCTGGAAGCACATCCTTCAGCAGTCTCAGAATTCAGTTAGGGCTTGATGGTCTTCTGGAGACCACACTGTTATTTATGAGCTATCATCTTTAATCATAACTGAAATCTACAATGAGTCCACTCATTGAAAATAAGTGGACAGCTTCCGACATGCAACAACAAAGATATTTTTAGTGCTAAGTTAGAATCAAGACAAAATTTCCTTTTGATGCGTGTACTTAGACACTTCTGCAAAATTGGGAGCATGGGTGGGTTTGCAAAAACTACTGCATCTGATAATGTAAAGGCATTTAACATCAATCTCATGTAGAATGCAGTTTAGTGCAAAGCACTGTTATTTTTCCTCATTTACACTTCAATTTAATTAAGTTGACATAGCTGCCAAAACCAGCCAACAAAAAAAATGAAGATTAAAGGAGAAAAAGCAAACATAACGTCAACCTGAACATAAGCAAAACATACAGAAAATTGTGCTCTGAAAACTTATGAGCCCTGCTAATCAGCATTTAAACTGGGTGAAAAAAAAGTGTTATCAGCAAAAACATCGCTTGCAAATCCCCATAAACCGTGGTCTACATTTTGTTATTTCAGATGTGTATTTGGGTTCATAAATTCCAGTCACATTGCTGAGGATGAGCTACAAAGTGAACAAATTTTATCCAAAGAATCTTCAAAGGCCATCATAAAATCAGGTATTAAAAATAAGAACAGAGCATGTAGTTTTGACAGAAACATTACCTTAAGTTCTGTATTTATTTTCCTCATCAAAAAATACTTGGAAAATATCAATCCACGTAAAAATACACCTGAGACCTACACAATTATTCTCTATCATACCTGTTAGTGAATAGCTAAGCAGCCTGCTGGGAATTTTTCCCCACAGACACGTTAATATACTCTGGGTGTAGAAAACTGGCAAATTTTTTTTTTTTTTTTTGCAGCTTACTTTGAAGAGGGAGATATTTTTATAAGATATTAACATCTATATAAACTCAATTTAAAAGACTTTGTCTTGAAAAATGTTTAGCAACAAAACAAATAGCTGACAGCTAACTATATATTACACGCTTCTCATTTATCACATAAAAAATAAAATAACTAAGTGTTAGAAAGTTTTGTAAGAGAAGATAATAATTGGAAGTAAAGTGACACTTACCACACTCACCTGGTTTGAGATCCAGTGCAGCAAGAGATTCTGAGTGCAGGAAATACAAGGTTGGACTAACAGTAAATAACACATAGTTGTCATGCCTTTCATCCAAGATAATGAGAACTAAATCGCCAACCTGAAAACTAGGAAAAAAAAACCAAAAACAAACAAGGAACTTATAACTAAACACACACAGAAGCTTAAAACTACAGTAAGTACACTACATCTTTTTCCCCCATGTATTGTACAGACCGAGGCTTATTTGAACAGCAGCACAGATATTTCTACCTGTTATGCCAACTCATAATATTTGATGTTTTCTGAAGTCAATAAAACACTCTACCTTTCTTTTTGAAATGTTCTTCTACATTCATTCATCTAAAATTTTAAGGTTAGAGATAAAAAAAAATTTAAAAGAAACTCTGGGAGGATTCTATAAATCCTATGAGATAATATCCTTATGAACTATTTAAAAGACACACAGAATGCAAGAAATCCAGCAACATACAGAATTCAAAAAGGCCTTTTTTTGTTTGTTTAAAAAAAATAAGGGTTTATAAAACTTTACTTGCTCCCAACTGGGACGGTTTGATAACAAACGGCTGAATTATAGAGATGATGCATAGGTTTTTTCCACCACAAAGCAAGAATAGAAGAACTGTGACATTCTTTTAACTACATACTTCTGATTAAAGGCCTATCCCTTGGTTTATGTGAAAAGTAACATGCACTTACTCTCTAATTGCTATTTTTTCAGAATGTCTTGAGGATACTGATGACATGCTCTGGGACATCTAGAAAAAAAAAAAAAGGAGAAAAGCTATAAAGTATTGGCAAGCTACGATGAAATGTACATTGCAGGTAACAATAAGGTTAGGATATTTATTGCAGATTTTACATTCACTCAAGAAAATGGCACATCCTTCTGTCATTGTGTTCTGTAGCAGGATTGTTTGTGGTTTGGGTGGTGGTTTTTGGTGTGAAAACTGAAGTGTTTCCCTGATCAATACCAGTGAAACTTTGTTCTGAGCATATGCAAGATATGACATAGCTGGGTAATTTAAAACAGAATCCACTAGCATTCTAAAAAAAGGGTGATGGTTTAACACTGGAGGCTAAACATGTTTAATTGCAATTAAACTCTGGATCTTGAACTTGATATGGTCTCTCAGGTTTGCTAAGGACTGTCACATAATCCAAAGTTTATTGTAAGAGAGCAGCACCCCCCAGAATAAAACTGGAGTCAAATAAAACCAAACAAAGGGTCAATTATGTAAGGTTCTGGACATGATTCTTAACTCCTAAATGCATGGTATTTGCCATTAAATCTGTTTAAATTAATACTGGCACACGAACCAAATTCAGTAGGATAAACTAGATCTAAAAATTAATGTAAGTGTATATACATCTTCTACAGTAACTGTGGTAATAAGAAATGAAATTGGGTAACTCTGCTTTGTATCTACAGAGGGTTTCATAGCCCATATACAGGCAAGTAGATGGAGGAGCTGTATACATTTAATGTATACATTTCATTACCCTTTGGTAACCTCCTTACAAAAGACTATCCGTAACTGCCCTGTACAAACTCTGACTGCAGGCCTTGCAGTTTTTCCATAGGTTTCTATTTCCTGGGCCACTTATAGGTGTTATTCAAATCTAGATTACTGAAAGTTTAGCACATGATTTTTTCTGCTGTAACTTAAATGTTGTTACCTACAGCATATTTCCTACTGTCAGTTTGCCCCCCACACCTCCCCAGAAGAGTCAGTCTGTCTTAGTACGAGCTTCAAGCCTACTCCCAGCTCATTTTCTTCTTTTCTTCAACAAAATGAGTCCCAACTGAAGACAGCACAACACAAAAAGCTCTCAACTTCTGATGACATGTTCAGCAGCTTTCTTTATGGGGGCCAACTTTTTTTGTTGTTGTTAGAGACTACATTTCTTGGACTTATTCACCTTGTGCTTTTCTTTCTTGAAAAAGTTGCAGCATGACAGTTGTCAAACGCATACAATTTGCTTTGATTGTTTGTGACAGTGTTTGAGGGTTCTCTTCAGATGCGAGCATCAAAGATTTTCTAATTGCTTTTTAAAACTGGAATAAGTGTTAAATTAAAATGCAAAATAGCTTGATTTCTGTATTTTTCGTTATTTTCCAACTTTAAGAAAAGCAAAGAAATGACAGGTGCCATTTTCCAAAAACAAATCTCAAAGTTATTGCTAACACTCCTAATTAAGCTTAATGTGTAGGCATATTTGCATACTTGTCAACTGGCCTTCCATCTGCTGTTGCTAAAAAACTGAGCCATGGCACCACTGAAAGTAACTCCCCTCACCCCAAGCCTGGCTGGTCTGTGGTGTTTGGGAAGAAAATTCTCTCTCTGCATTCCTGTGAATCTTCCCCATGAGTAGACTGCTAAGCTGAGGCACCTCTGAAATGCTACCAGGTCACCCATCTGCTCCTTGCCTTAACACTTCATTTCTGAAGTTAATAAACTCCACATTTTTACATTTTAGCTAACATAACCTTTGTAAGCTTTCATCAGTTTTTTTAACACGAGGCTTAAAACATGCATTGCACACTTACCAATCTTTGATTTAATCTCTTGTTTTCCTCTTCTTTCAACTGCAAAGTCTAAAGAAAATCTTATGTGATTAATTAATACACCTTATCCAGCATAAACACCTTTCAAAAAGTCAGAAACATCCAGCCACCTGCACGATACAGTGCCACAATCCATTAATAGAAATCATTCATGTTCTCTAACCGATCACACATTTCAGTCTTCTAAGTGATCATAGAATCATTTCAGCTGGAAGAGACCTTCAAGTCCAACCTCGATCCTAGAAAGCTGAAAGCTAAAGACGCCTTTCTTCTTTTTTAATTTCATCAGAAAGGTTCAGTTACTCAATGTACATTGAAAGCTACACTCAAAAGTTCTGAGAAAAGTGCACGTTTAAGGTACGTATTTGGGAGAAGCAAGGGGGGTGAGGTATAAACTTACAATTCTAGCTTGTAGGAGCTGACAATTACTTCAGAAAATTGTAAATTTTAAGCACATTCATAATAAGTGTTATTTCACTTCTTACAGAAGCAATACTGTCAAGATTATAATACATCCCAGGCAGAATTAAAATGATCTAAGTAATAGTAGCCTAGCAGGAGAAATTATCCATTTTCAAGAGAAATAAATAGGAAAATCAATCTTAATTCTTGGCCAGCTGCTTTAGATGCCTTAATTTGAAAAAGCAACCAAAACCTCTTTTTTCTGGCACAACTTCACATATATGTTACACACTCTGGTGCAATATACTATTAAATATATACTTAATTGATTGCTTAATCTCAGAAACAATCTACTTACTCTTTCTAACAACATTATCCTCTGTTTTTCTTCAGACATATGGACATTTTCACTAAAAGAGAAAGAAAAAAATGGATAGGTTAAACATGAAGTCCTTTTTTTCCCCATTGACAAAAATTATCTTTTTATTTCAACATAAATTGCTTCTTTGTTGCAACAAGGCAGTGAAATTTCAGTCATTGAGTGGTTGAGAAAGTTACATGGGCCCATTTTTGCATATTTTGCATTATTTTGCAAACATCGGGATGGAAGATGCAGCTTCAAATGCTTTGGCCATTAACCCTTGATATTGTTCCTCAGCTCTAACAATGTCATATTTTCCTAATCTTTGTAGTTTTAAAGGCTCTGTGCCCTGGGACTCTCTGGTAGAGAAAGACTAAGGTGAGCTTGCTAAGAGTCAAGAGATAAACCAAGCACTGGGGCTAACATCCCAATAAGAAATTTCCTAGGAATTCCCAGTCTCTGTGTTCTTAACACAGTTAAAACATTTTTAAAGGCAGGTTAATAGGAAAGAAAAAAAAAAACCAAAACAAAACAAGCAACATATTTTTTAGTCCAAACCCATTTGGGTGGGAAAAGCAAACGGACAAGTTTTTGGCTGTATAGTCCAGTCAGCCAGTCTGACAAAACAAGCTATAAACCGAGGCAAAAAGCCCAGTAGAACTAACAGATTATAACTAAGCCCTGCTCATCATTACTTCATTTTAGTTGAAAGGCTGTTTAGCCCTCATATAATAGGAAGAAGTCAACAGATATCTGTAATGATTTCTGCTTAATTATTACCTTAGTACGTAAAGCCTAAGTTTTTTGATCCCAGGCTTTTAAAGTTTTTATTGTAAGCTTTCCATGAGAGCTCAGGACTAGAATGATTACTGTAAGAAACAGTTCTAAAGCTAGGGCACTTCAGTGTTTTCTGGATGAACAGTGCAAGCCTAGTTTGGTAAGCAACAGCTATTTCCATCCTTGCTTCCACAGCTGCTCTGGGTAGCACTGGGTTAGGGCTAATATTATAATATCAATTTATTATAAAATTACAATATTATTAAGGGTTAAGCAGCATCAGTTGCGATGGGCACAGATTCAAGTGAATTTCAGTGTATTCTGACAACTCTCCTTTGGCTCCTCTGGCAAAAGCCTCATTCCACTTGCGTGTCTCCCAGTCAGGTTCACTACCCCAGGAGAGGTAAGAAGTCTGGGCTTGCTGCACTTGCTAAATGATCTTCCATGAAGATTCTGGGTAAAGGGGCAGCAGCCAGGAGCTTATTCTGCTTTCCTTTCAACAACAGTAAAAAACTGCAAGTTGTATCAAGTGGGCGATTCAAATATGAAGCCAATTTCTTCTGGTAAGCATTCATAATAAATAAAAGAAACCTTTAATCATATTAGGAGTATAATGAAATTAATTTGGGTTTCTAAGCTTTTTTCCAAGCTTTTTTTCAAGCGTAGAGTTCTATCAGACAGGTATTTTGAGAAGCCTCAGAAATAAGAGGGAAATAAGAAATAAAAAAAAAGAAAAAAATAAGAGCATATGTAGTTTTATTTCATTTGAAATCAGATGACAATATCTATCTTCCCTAAACATCTCATCACACTGAGGTAACTAGAAAGCAGGCTTACTGTTTATTCAGGGCAACATGACACAGCCTGGGATATTCATCAACTTCACAAATGGGAAAGTCTATGGGAGGATCAGGAGGAGAGGGAATCCGATCATGGAATCATTACCGACGTATTAGAAGTCTAGTAAAAAACTACTGCAGGTGTAAAAGCATAAAAGGAAACACTCCATGTGACTGCTACTATTTAGAAGTACCTTCCAGTTCAAATCTGAACTTGCTTAGACACCTCAGACATGGTAGGAAAGGATCTTAAAATGAGCATTCATAGTATAATTAAAGAAAGACAATCTTCACCACAAGGAGGTAGGAAGTATTTGCATGAAGAGCTGTTCTCATTAATTATTAAAAATTACTCAATGTTGACTGTTTCAGTTTCCTTAGGCTGCTGTAGCAGAACAATACTAGAAAAAATTTAAAATCCACAGTGAGTTTTTCCCCTGTTTCTCTATGGAGTTAAAAAAAAATAATTGGAATGCCCTGGCTAAAACTTTTTCACTCTTTTTATCTGAATTCTCTCCAAGTAATCTACTCTGAATGGATTCTCATACTGCACAGAACATAATAGCTGAGTATCTTCTAGTAATGACTCCTATTTTAATGCACACATATCATGTACTATTCATTTTGTCATATTCTAGCCAGAAAGTACATGTAATAGAATATGCTCATTTTAGTACTGAATTTTAAAGCCTAACATTGTACATTTGCTAAGAGAAATTTATTAAAATTGTTAAGAAAGTGGAAAAACCCCAGGATTTTTTACATATATCATCATAGCCCCTTCTCTTGGCACATTAGGATCTTTACTATTCAAAAATCTTTACATGTACCTAATTTTGTAAAGGAAGAATCAAGGCTCTGAATGTGATGTACATTTTCAGGGACATTAGTATTGAAAAGACAGAAAATAAATCTCCAGTGGGCTGAATTCCTGACAACAACCAGCAGGACAAATTTGCACCAGTCAGAATTATTTCATTTTAATTATTTCAAGTTTAAAAGGCTTCATAGTCACGCACTGAGACCAGATCCCAGTCTTCTAGCTTCACATGCAGACTCTTAACTTAGTGGGCAAGGTGCTATATGCCAGTAACACCGTGCACTGCTAGTGAAGGGCACCCAAAATAGAGACTATAGCAAAGATGATGCCCACAAAAAGATCTCTGTAAGTTCCCTCTGATCTCTATAATCACTTTGGTATTTCAAGTGCAGCAAGTTTTACTTGCAAACTAGCCCCTGCCTGATTAAACAACCAGAGAAAAAGGGTGATAAACAGTTAAATGTGTGTGCTATCAACAGAACCTTATTTGAATCTGTTGTGAATTCAGATTATCAGCCAGATCCAAACACAAACAAACCAATCTTAAGTGAAAAGTTTCAAGTAAGTAAGTTTCTTGCCCTAGCTGTTTTCCTCTACTAAGGGTTTAAATCACTGCAAAGTTTTTTTCCCCAGTCCCACCACTGCCTTCTAGTAATCAGTACTGTCAGCTGCAGTGTGCTGCTGCTAATTCAGAGGTTATACAGAGATGCTGAAGACCTGTCCTTCTCTCCAAGAATACAGAACATCCATCTGTTAAGGCCACTTGATTAGCCTGAGTCCCATTACTTCCTTCCTGAAGATTCAGCCTGATTTCTACCAAGCATACCTATCACCTCCTCCCCGTCATCAAGAAATACTATTGTGTGATCTTACAGCAGACATGTGCACAACCAACCACAAAGCTTTTTTTGCTTGTTATTCAATGATAAGCAGCCACTGTTTAAAAGATATGTTAATGACATGCAGCCACCCAGCTCACTCGCTATTACAAGTGTTCTTCTCCTGTCTGATTTACATTTCATGCACTTAGGGCTATTTTTTTTATCTCTCAAAGGTGAAACTTGGCCCCACGATTAAGTTGCATACTTCTGAGTCATGAAACCCACACATTTTTGATGACTGTGATACCAAAACTGTAGGTATACATTTAAAAGAACATTTTTAGTGAGAATTACAGAATCACTATGGTTGGAAAAGGCCTTTAAAATCATCAAGTCCAACTGTTATCCAACTCTACCAGGGCTACTACTACACCTGGTCCTTAAGCACCCTATCTAGATGGCTTTTAAACACATCCAGGGATGATGATTCAACCACTTCCCTGGGCAGCCTGTTCCAGTCTTCCATAACCCTTTTGGTTTAGAAGGTTTTTCCCTAATATCCCCTGGAGCAACTTGATGCCATTTCCTCTTGTCCTATCAGTTGTGACCTGTGAGAAGAGACCAACACCCACCTCTCTACAACCTCCTTTCAGGGAGTTGTCAGGAGTGGTAAGGTCTCCCCTTAAACAACCCCAGCTCCTCAGTCACTCCTCATAAGACATTCTCAAGACCCTAAGAACATCACAAGCAGAAGGAATGGTAAACATGCTCAACCATACCTCCCAACAGCAGACATTTAAAAAACATGAGCACACTTGGTGTATTTCTACTACAAGGCCCCATACTTACTGCACAGCCATCATACTGGTTTCCATCGTGGAGTCCATTCTCCCTTCAGCTGCAATGTCAGAAACCAATCTGTCTGTGTCAGGGGGAGTTTCAGCTGCACAGGCTCCACAAGCTTCTGAAGCTGCTGCTGAGTAGGTTGATGGAGACAAATTACTACTTCTCAGTTTATTAACTTCTTCTTCAAGTTTCTTCTTCTCTTCAAGTAAACGAGCTCGATCTTCCGAAAGTGTTTCAATCAAATCTATGACACAAGCAAGTAACAATTTTTTTTTATACCAGCAGCACTGAGGATCAAAACCAACCTAAAGTGAATGGAGTTGTCCTACTAGAAAAGATGAACGCTTCTGCAGAACTTTGCTGCTTACCCTTATCTTTTTCTTGCTGTTGTGTAAGCATTTTTAATTTGTCACTAAGATCATTAATTATGTTTTCTTTTTTCATTTTCTCTCTTGCCAGAACAGTGTTAAAGTTGGTCTGAAAACAGAAAGAAGTATTACTAAAATGAGAAATGTACTGTAGAGATGTAATGCAAAATAAAGCACTAGAACAAAAAAGAACAAAAGCTATCATGCATATCAGTGTCCTAAATTATAATTAAATAAGGAATTAAACTAGTTTGCATATTACTTTGGTGAAGAGGTAACGTGTCTAACATTTTGTTTACAAAGAAACCTCAGACATGTTTTATTTTTAATTTTTATCCCTCTGGTTCCCCTAAGCCCAGTCTAAACATGTGGTGTAATTATAAAGAGATGATAATAAAAAAAAAAAACTAATTTGCAAGGTGGGTTTTTTTTTTTAAATGTAACATTTTATATTCTAGTTAATGTACAACAGGTTAGCAGTGATTTTAAGGTTTAAAATGGTTAAGACAAAGCTGCACTGCATAAATATGTTATGTGTAACAAGAAAGAATATAATCATTATTAATAAGCTAGACTAATACACTAGAGTTTGAATCAAAAATACATTTCAAGTCACACATTAATTCCTCAGTGAGCAATTAATTAATGCAGAAGTCATAGAGGAACCCTGGCAAGGAGCCTGAATAACTGAACACAAGAGGCTTGCACATCCTGGGGGATCAGTTTGACCAGTGCCTGCTCCTTCAATCCTCCTGCTAATCATTCTGCCTTCACCCATTCTGTCTCTTCAGCACAACCTGAAGAGCAGACAGAAACTACCAGCAGCCATCCCTCTAAGGATGTTTTTAAATTACACTGTCACATTTTTCATGACTTTTAGGATGGTCTTGACCTATGCCTATCAACTCTCAGCCTTACAATGCAAGCTATGGGGCAGCTACACACCCTACACAGCAGCCTTTGCTAGATGTGTGTGTAACAAAACTATCACACTCCACAAGTCTCAGTAACACCTCTGACATAACTTCACTGACAAAAAAATGACATCAAAGGTGAGGTCAAATACCCAGAATATTCAGGGATCAGCAGACCCAGTCCAGTAAGCTTTGAGCACTGACTGATACAACATTGTTCTGGTCTTGGTAGTGTTCTTTTTTTTGGTGGGATTTTTGTGTGTGGGGTTTTTTATTGTTGGTTGTTTTGGTTTGCCTTTTTTTTTCCCCCTTCCTTTTTGGGGGGGAGGGGATGGGACATGTTTTGGGGTTTTTTTCCCTTTTTAAAATAAAAGGCTTCATCTTTCCCTCAAAGTTGCTGTTGCTGTCTCAGAACCATCCCTTCCACGCTCTGCTGCACAAATGAAGAATATTACTTGACAATGAAGGAAATGGCATATTAAGGCATATTCTGATGGAAAAAGAAACCTTAATACTGAAGTATTACTTCTGTAAGCATAAGGTTTGCAGTCCAAAAATATAAAAAATGCTCCTGTCTTTGTAACTGTGCCATTTTCTGCTCTCTGCACTGACTCAGTGTTCATTCACAGAGCTGGCTGATTGCTACACTGTCTCTTTGTCCTTACTTGATCCTACCACAGCTAAATTAGAGGTGCTTAAAACAGAAAATCCTTTCTTAGCGTTTAAATGCAAAGCTGTAGATAATAGCTGTTACTAACAGAGATTTAATTTAAGAACTGAAGACTCATCTACAAAAGCTGAGATATTCAAGGCATTTTGAAAGGAAACACTGTGTTGGTACAGATGTAATCATTACCCTGGTGTAATATGATTTAGTATCAAGATGTGGTGTACATGGGTTTTCTAAGTTTATTAAGTAAAATATAGTATTTTCTTTAAACCTCAAACACCACCTGCCCAGGCTAATAAAGGTTAAAAGTAGTATTCCAAATCAATTAGTATTTCATATTAATTAATTTTGTGTCGTCCATAAATTGTGCTGCTAATTTAAACTATACTTACCTGGTATCTTTCTGGAGTTTGAGAGATTAATGCATAAAAAATTACAGCACTAGCTTTACAACTTGCACAAAAGAAGGCACAAAAATAACAAAAATTCAGTCTGGATTGCACAGTTCATATATTTAAAGTGGTGTTTTGATTTTTTTGTTTGTTTGTTTTGTTGTTGTTTGGTGATTTTTTTAATGCTTTAAGTGTTGGATTCCATTAACACATCATATCCCAGCTCCAGATAACGTGTGTGTTACGTAGCAAAAATAAAACCAGATTCTCCCAGCAACTAAACAGCAAAAGAACACACAATTGGCACGGGAGCAAAAGTAATAAGAAAGAATGAGTTTTACCTGCTGTTCTGCAGTGAGGGACGTTCTGATGTTCTGCATTTCTTCATTCTTTCTTTTCTCTTGCTCTTCAAGTTGCTCTAAGAACTTCATTTTTTCTTCCTGAAGCTTCTCTTGAAGTTCAGCAACCAAGCTTGATTCAGCAGATGATTCAGTGGGAGGACTTTAAAGAAAATGCTCAGGCTTTAAATTTGCAGTATATACAGAGAACCAGAACACATGAAATAAGCAAACACAAATAGGCACAAGTTCTTTTTGAGACTTCTTTTTGGAAATATTTAATAAATACTGTATTTTAATTATTACAGTCTTCAATTCTACTTTCTAATGATGAGTTACTCTTGGGCATTCTGGTTTTTAAGGTACTGCACTGGCTCTAATTTTGAAGTTTTGTTGAGGGGGAGGTTTTTATTTTCACTTTTCTAACATACCAGAAGGTGTGGAAAGCAATAAAAAAGAGGAGCAGCAATGATCGATTCCCTGAAGATTCTTAGTATGTCAAAATGCAAAGCCTCCAGAACTATCACATAATTCAAGCAATTTGGCAATAAATCTGATGCTAAGGAATCCAGACGTGCAACTCAAAACCCTGGGTTGCAGAATCTGGAGGAGAGTAGTAAAGATGCTAAGGAAAGGAAAGCATCAACAGTTACTGAGGCGGGAGGGTAAAGACTTAAATGTCTCTTGGAACAGGCAATGCTACATAGGCCAAATATTTTCCATCAGTAAACCAAAAGCATTAACTACACTCTTCTGTGTTGACTTGAGTTATCAAGAACCACCACTGAAGAACACTGGGATAGAGAAATCCCTCTGTTGGGCCACATTTCTGAAAAAAAAAAAAGCTATTATTTTAAGTTTATAATATTCTTCTACAGCAGAATCATATTCAAGATAAAGAAAAATCCCCCAAACCTAACTGTCCATCTACATACATATGTCAATGCTTCTCTCTAGTCAGTGCCTCCTGGAGGTACGGTCTCCTGATACTAGGCAGGCTGTGCTGGATGCAAAACACTGTGTGCCAACGCACCAAACACTCACAAGCACAGCTCCTGATGCTAAAAATACTCCGAGAATTCCTCTTGCTTCCTAATGCAAAGCTTCCCTGTTAAGATCAAGGGCTACAGAACCTCAGAGACTACAGAACCTCAGAAAGGTTCAGCATGGAGAATATGAAAGAAAACTGAATTGAAGGGGAGGCAGGGAACCTCAAAAACTGATTGCTGCATACTGGATGGGAGTCTGGGCATCCATGAAATGAGCAGTTCCAGCCATTTCTAGTCTGAGCACATAGCACTAGCACTGAGCTAGTCTGTGCTAGGATCCAGCACATACTCGCCTACCTCTGTGCCATCCATTCTCCCTATCAAGTTAAGAAAGCACAGGATGATGAACTAGTAAGTAGATAAGAGATGAGGTCAGAAAGAGCAATTCTAGGCACTTATAGCGAGGGAAAATACAGTTTCCTTTTTAAAATGGAAAAACTGCAGAAATTATCAGTGAAAACCAATGATGTCAGGATGTTCTTTAAAATGATGTTTCCTATGCGCGTTTCATTACAAAGCTCAGACTGAAAACCCTAAAGCACATAAATGTAGCAGCTAAAAGTCAATGGGAGTCCAGGTGGCTATAGGACAGTTCTCAGTTGATTATAAATATAGCCCCCCCCCCCCCTTTTTCATGCCACCATTCATACCAGCAAGAGGACATAGTTAGCCACAGAAAGTTTATCAGCCTAGAAGCTACTCACTGTGTGCTCACCACAGTGCATATACCAGAGCCAAGGATAAGAAAAGGAAAGAGAGGCTGCAACTATCAAAATCAGAATTTCAAGCAACGTGCTAATTTGGAAACCCTCCTTCAATGTAACATTGCAAGACTGAAATATGAATCATTCATTGCTGTCTGGAAGTAATATTGTGTAAGATATTTTACAATCTTTGAGATTAACTACAGACATGGGAATATCACTCCCTAGAAAATGGAAGAAATTTGAATATAGAAACCAATCCAGACAAACACTATTACAAATCCATAGAACTCCTGCTTACTGCACAATACATCATGAATGTACTATATTAATTACTTTCAAATGCTAGGAAAACACAGAAACTTAATTCTCACAGTACCTCTGATTTATTTGCATCTCAAGTTGTTGTATTTTTTCCAAAAGCCCTTTTTCAGCAGCTTCCCTCTGTAATTCAAACTCTTTACAAGCACTTTGTACTGCATCCTCTTTTTCACAATTGAGCTTCTGAATGAGCAACTGCCTGTCTTGTTCCTGGGTAGATACCAACAGTTCTTTCTCTTCCTTAAGCTTACGGATAAGAGCTTCATATTTTTCCTGCTGCTCACAGAGAGAGAGTTTTTCTGTTTTTTCCTTTTCTAGGGCGTTCACTTCCAACTCTAACTTACTTTGTAGTTCTGTTACTTGCTCTGAAAGTCTTTTTTCTGCCTCAGAAGTTTTCTGATGAAGAAGCATTACTTTATTTAGTTCAGTTCTAAGCAAATTTGATTCTTCTTCATATCTGTTTACTAGCTCAGAAATGCACTGATCTTTCTCAGATGTCATCAGAGTCCTTAGCTGAGATAAGCCCACTTGATATTCATCACTGTTAATTTGGATTTTATTGTTTAAGTTATCTATCTCCTTCTTTAAACTTTCAGTTTCCTTATCAATCTGAGATTTTAAGGTCTCTTGTTGCTGGTTTCTGCTTTCTTCCAAAAGAAGCTTCATTTCATCAGTTTCTGCCTCCTTCAGGGCAAGTTCTACTTCTAATTTGCACCTCAAATCGGACAGATCTGAAACCTTGAGCTGTAACTCTTCCACTTGCTGCTGTTTCTCTTGCACAACTACTGCATGCGATTCTTGCATTTGTTCAAGTCTCTGCTGGTTCTCTTTCTTCAATTTATCTAAACAGTCCTTGTGCTCAGCCAGCACCTTCTCAAACTCCTGCAAATGCCTGGCTTGCAGTTCACTTTCCAGTTCTTTCAAATGGCTTTGCTCTACACTCTCGAGTTCTGCCCTCAGGAGTCGTAGTTTTTCGTTGCTTTCAACGTGAAGTTTTTTCAAGTCTTCAAGTACAACCTCACGTGACTCTCTCAGCTCCTTAATTTCAGAAGTTTGTGTCTCCATTTGGCATTCCAATTCAAGTAATTTCTGGTCTTTCTCATTCTGAAGGCAAACTACAGCTTCTTTCTCATTTTTCACCATCGCAAATTCATCGTTCTTATTCTGAAGAACTTCCTCAAGGCCTAATAAGTCACCTTTTAACTTTTTAATCTTGTTTTTATTTTCTTCACCATCCTCCAATAATTTATTAATTTTAGTTTCATATTCACTTTTCAAAGTCTGTAACTCTTTTTGATGTTTATCCTTTAGTGTTTTTTCCAGGGAAAGTTTGACCTTCTCAATAGTATTTACTATTTCTAATGAAGTGCATTTTAAAGAATTAGAAAAGTCACACTGCTCCCTCTGTACAAGTGTTCTAAAGTGGCAAAGATCTTCTTTTATACCTCTTAAATGTACTTTTGAGTCTTGGGCAATGACCCTACACTTCTCCATGCAAACATTGAGGGATGCGTTTTCTACTGAAACCTCCTTTACACAAGAATTTGTATCTTGCATACGCCTACTGTCTATTGCATTGATAACTGAAGAATAAAGAGATTCCACCATCATTTCTGGACTTTGTGGATCACTTATTACATTAGGAGATACTGGATTTTCCTCTATTACAAATTCATTTACAGCTGACATAAAGTCAGATTCTGGACTTTCTGCTAATGAATCCAAGTCTAATGATCCTTGCTTAAGAGCTTGTTCCAAGTTTGGATGGGCAATAGTTTCAAAATCAAAGGTATGAGCATCGATGCTGTCTGGAGACAATTCTTCCAAGGGAGCTGGGGGACACACAGGAGGACACAGGGGACCCTGAAGACTGAGTGATGGAGGAGTTCTTGAAGAGGTAGCAATTGCGGTTCCTGTTGTACTTTCCATCCGTGGTGTGGTAGCAGATTGTGGCGATGCTTGACTATTGGAGGCCTACAAATGATCAAATAGGAAACAGACACTTCAAGTGAGATGCAAAACCATTAATATTTTCAAATCGATTAAAAATTCCCAGGCAACACAAGAACATAAAACCTCAACCTCATTATGCGTAACAGTCCAAACTATGCACTCCTAAAATGTAACTAAACATGGCAGAAATTCAGAGGTTTTTTCCAGTAAATTTTTTTTAAAAAAGCACCACTTGTAAATAAATAAATATTTAAGTGTTCATCTCTCCAAAACTCCTACACAGATCATATATTATTGTATTGGAAAGGGCTGAAATGTAAGTTTAGATGCTATAAAAACCTGAAATAACCACTCAGAAATAGGTTTTGTTTTCTACTAGCCTACTGATTACGGTTTTCTAATAAACTTGTAACTAAAACATTCTTATCTTATTGTTGCTAATAGTGCTATTAAAAAAAAAAAAAAATCAGTGTCATGCAGTCACTATTAATCCCTGAAACCGAGGTTTACAAAAAGCTTTACTACAAAAAAGAAAAACAACCAACCTGTTGTCTACTTAAATCTAAAAAAAAAAAAAAAAAACCCCACAGGATAATTTTTCTGGTTGTTGAGAGTAGTATAGTATAATGAGGGGCACATTCCAATTAAAAGCAACATTCTGACTTTTCAGAATGTGAGACACAACAGCCTGAGGGGCTTTCCCCCCCCCCCAGCTTCTCCCATTGCTCCTGATTTTTGTCATTTTGCCTCTAGACCTTGGATACCACCAAACCTCATTCTGTAGCACCAGATCCTTCAATATGCAGCTAACGGTTAGAATAACCACCCATAACCATCCCTGACTAACAGCACCTTGTGAACCACTACAAAGATAAAGCTCCTTCACCTTCACAAAATTGTCCCCAAGTTTCTGACCAATTCCAGTGCTTTTCATTCTTAAAAAGCTAAACACTTACCTTCAAATCAATTTTCCCATCAATTGCGGTAACATGCTTAAATCTCATTATCATCTGTTCTTGTTCATTACTATATGAATTATAAACCAAGATCTCATACTTTCCTGTAAAGTGTAAATTCACACACAGTGTTTAAAACCTAATCCTTGCTATTTCAAAGACAAATAGCTGATTTTTTGTTTTCTCATTCTTTTACAAATGGCTATTACCCCAAAAGGGACCCATGTAAACGGGTTCCTAATGGAGATCAACGTGACTAACTCAATTCTGTACTGAGATTTAGGAAGAATCTATTTCCATCTCTGACTTTCATCTATTTAGCAGAGTTACATTTAAAGCTCACCTCCATTAGCCTTCCATCTATATGGAAGTAAAACATACAATGATTTTGAAGTCCAGCAATGAAAACCTGCTGTAAAAAACCTTATGCTTATTACATCCAAAATACTGTCTGTATTTATTAAAGAAAAAATCAACACAGGACATGAGACAAAAAAACCTAAATAGAAATGCTCCTTTTGTTAAAGTTCAGGTTTATAAACCCTTGGGTTTAATTTCAGTGTGCTGTTTTTCTAAGAAAACCCAGAAAAAGAAATGTTGAAGGATACTGTATATGCTGCTACATGCTTGGATTCAAAGTATATGCTTTAAGTGACAAACATTTACCATTGATAAGCCAAAGCTGTGACAGTAATAAAAGCTGGCACCACAGATGTCAGTAAGCACAAACTAATAAAGCACTTTAAAGACTTTGAGTATCAGAGGCCCTACAGAACCACACGCAAAGGAAAGATGGTATCTACTTTGGGCATCTCTGCAGAATCATCCTAGAAGGTAAAGAGTAAGGATACAGCATGAAGAAGGAAACACAAAACCCTGATGCTGTGTGGAGCACACTCATCCTGACATGGGGCTGTAATAAGTTCCATGCCTCTGCAGGGGCTGCTCTGAGTGGGGTTTCTAGTGAAGAGTGTCACAGTACTGCCTGGTGAAGAGTTAAACCTCACAGTGTGAGTTGCTGGAACTACACAGAAGACTTTGTTTCCAGTCACACATTTGCCAGAGAAGCTGGTGCCTGCCATCTAGTCTATTTACAATCCACAGGCAGCAACGTCTGTGTCATACGCTGCAATTCTGGGATGACAAAGGAAGAGGAGCTGGGAACAAACAAGGAAGAAAAAAAAACAAAAACAAAAACATCAGAGCCAGAGAAGCAGAGTTAATTTTTAAGTTCTCAGGTGTTGCTGGATTACATGCCTTGTTCTAGTCATGTTACTGTGATAAACAGAGTCAGGGAATGGGGCAACTCTTAGAAAGGTCTGAATTTTGAACTCCACTAGAGCAAATGGTAGATTCTTAATCTGATTTGAAAAGCCAGCTTCTCTACGAAGAATATCTTTTCATATCAAAGGATTGCATATGTTAATCACTTACTAACTGTGGAGAGGACACCTTAATCATCTTACCTGGCTCCTACAGGCACCTTAACTTTCTCCTGTACACCTTTAACCCAATTACTGATCCACTTAAACTGTCTGCATTATGGAAATGAGAGGACAGAGCAGTATCTTTACTGTGAGACCATTAAATTACAAAGAATAAGCAGAAAGCTTTAAAAAAAGGAAAACAAATCAGCTCTCAGATGGAGAAACGTATCATAATGAACGTTCTATGAACTTGAAAGCTGAAATAAGAAGAGTTACAGGGACACTTAAAAAGCTGTGCTACTAACATCCTCACTGAGGTGTCTGATCTCCTCCCCGGCTTGCTCTTTGTTTACTTGTCTGCAGCCACAGCTTTTTTTTCTCCTGCCTAAAGTTAACTATCAAACAACTAACAAGAGCAATGCTCTGCTAGATGGGCAACACTCAATGCCTACACAGTCATCGCCAGCTCTGCACCAAGCTGGGACAGTATCTCACAGTTCACCATCAGAATGTGGAGGTGCATGAAGCTGTAGGCATCTTCAGGGCTATCACTGAATGTTTATTCATCCTTCTAATTATATACCATAAATTCCTAAGAGTAATAGGAATAATTTTAAAATTATTTCAGCAATTCTGCACAAAAAAAAAAAAACCCAAAAAAACCCAACATGGGCAAAAGCAGGGTAGTTTAAAAAACACTTCTATATCATCTGCAGAGCAAAGCAACACAGAGAAAGACCCAGTACTTTTCATCAAGTAATAACAAGAGCACTGCCACTGAGAAAGAAAAATCTCTCTGAAAGATCTATTTGCTCCAATTCAAAAAAAACCCCCAACCCAGTTCAAATGAATCACTGACATTACACACAGACATGGGCAATTTCAAGATGACGACATGAACGGCCCAGCTCTGACTGTGTGCAATGCAATTTACTCTAAGGAAGGAGACAATTATCCAAATCTGTCTAAGCACTTGACATTTCTGAGTCAGCCAAGAATCCAACCTGGTCAAAGCACAGCAAAAGAGAAGAGTGGGAAGCATAGATTCTCCTAATTTGGCAAACATCTTTTTTTTGTGTAGCCAGATACTGATAAAAATTCCTCAGATAAGCAAGTATGAACCAAAAATGCCAAACCATCAAGACTTGAACAAGTAAGGCACCTTTCCTTATCAGTTTTCTACTGTTATACCTATGTTTTGAATTAAAATTTAGTCCTTTGATTTATGTCACACTCTTCTGACATTGCAAGTCTTAGTGAAGAATTCATTCACCAGAATACCTGCCACTGTCTTGGTTTCTTAGAGACAAATTCCAGGATGCTCCAAGTTGAGAATGGACTTCTGTATTTCAGAGCATGGTCTGCTGGAAGAGCAAGTTCCAAAACCTCCCAGATTTCACAAATGTTACACCACCCCTAGCCATTCTGCTAGCTAATACAGTGGTCAGGCTCACGTTATTAATGGCTGTTCATATAAATACCAATCTTCATAAAGAGAACAAAGAGCTAAGAAATTACAGAAGTGACAGAAATTACACCTTTTTTGTATTGCAGAACAAAGAGCTGCCCAGATTTCATATTTTATATAAATGAAAGAATTCCAGTAAGTCTCTCATTCAAGCCCCAGAGGAATAAGAAGATAGAGGACTTGAAGTCACCTGGAATTTGCTAATTCAAAAATCAAAAATGCCCCTAACATGGCAGTTACAGATGTTTCTAGGCAGCAGATTGCATACAAACACTTGACGCTGTAGATGGTAACATGCAGTCCCACAACAGCAACACTTCCTCTGCAGCAAGACTGCTAAAGAAACCAAATTTGAAGCAGTTAACTTCACATAAAATTTTATGCATTGTTGAATTCACTCAGAGTTTCACTCAGGCTCCAGCCAGAAGCTAAAAGGACGCATTTTAGTGCATTAGGAAAGTTAAGACTACGCTGAACACACAGAAGCAATCAAAAGTGATTGGCAGCAACAGTTTCTAGGAGCAAGAATCTGCTTGACAGACAGAGTGAGACTAAGAAGAGATTTTTGCCATCTGTTCCTTCTGTACTCAAAGACAACGACTGCACATATTTTCTTCCCTTCCTCAAAAAGCAGGAATGCAACAAAGGAGGAGGTGACACATCAATATTCTGGCTAACAGGGGTAACCAATCAAGGCCCTAAATCCTCCTTAACTGCTTAGTTGTGCCAAAGCACAAGCACTACTACAGTTCCACTTCTATAATTTTTGTGGAATATAAGCATCTGTCAAATGTTAGGAGATAGTGTCTTTTGATTATTGTCTAGATTGACTCACTTTGCCCATTGAAGAGCTCAAAGTTCTCAGCATATTTACTAGTATGTGATTAGAAAGGAAATTACTAAGCAGTTTTGAGACTAATCTTTACACCAGGAGAAACAAAGTCTCTTTCTGAAGTGGCTGATAAAACAATACTATGAAAAATATTCTACTCTCTCAAATATTCTCTTATTGGTAAAGAAAAGGGAAAAAAAAATACCTTTTGTTCATTCAGCAGGTCTGTAATGGTTTGTGACATTTCATCCAAACTCTGTGCTGCCTTTACCAGGTTATGTAGAGCACGTACATGCTGGTGAAGAGGTTCAAAGTCACAAAGTATGGGAACCCTAAAGGACAGTATAGAATTATTTCTTTTTCCCACATTGTTAATCCAATATTCAAATAAATTCTTATATGTCTACTCCAACAAGACTAAGCTTCCCCTGTGTAAGGTTTATGTTTTGTTCATTTTCATCTATTTCACATAAAAAAAAATTCACTAAGACCACCTGTTATTTGTGTTGTACATTAAGAATTTGAGAGCTTTTAAGGTGTAGATAATTATAAACACAATGATGGGGAAGTAATATGTCAGTCTTTCCTTCCAAGGAAGGAAATTACCAGTAGCACCTAGAGTTACAATAACAGTAACAAAAGATAATAGATAGTGATTAGATCTGTAATTGAAGCACTTATGTTTGCAAATGTCTCTATTCTTCTCTCCAGTTGGATTCTTTCCAAGCCAGCTCTTCCTTTGAAGTAGCTATTAATTCTCTGCTACTTTATTTTAATGATAGGTAACCTAAATTAAAAGGTCGATTAAGGTGTGGTAATCATACTGCAAGTGTTGCAAGATAGGCTTTTAATGGCAAGTTTTCTATACCTCTGGAAAAGCTAAATTTTTTTTTTTTCTTGAAAATCCATATATCCAGAATTTTTAGTTTGTTTAGGAATAGCTGCACTGAAATCCTGAAGCTGGAGTTCATTTAGAAGAAGAATATACCACAAGCAGATTACACTTCAATGTATTTTGCATTCCCTTTTCAATATAAGGCAAGTGGTATCTAGTGTACTTTTACAGAATTAAGATTTCAGTAATTGCTCTTACATAGAATTTCAGAAAACTGAAGCACTCTAAGTAAATAGAAGCACCATTTAATTATGCAGCTCAGGGGCTCAGTGCTGATAGAAAAGGATTTGGGGCTGGGTCTCGGTTTGCTCGTTGCTTGCTCTTTAGATGTTAAATGAAAATACCAAAGGAAATACTGCTCTGAAATTTCTTCTGAAGCTCAGTGTCGATCGAGGGTGTGCGAGATGCAAATCCACTACTCATCACTATTTCCACTGAATGTAATCCCGAGCCCAGAACCAGGAGGAAGGTGACATAATCCCACCTCTATTGCCATCAAGTGGAAAACCACGACACTACAATTTGGACCAACTAAACCAGTTTGGGTTTCTGACAATAGCAAGGCAAAATTCTTCCTGAACTCAGTCCAAAATTCCCAGGAGGGTTGTAAAATTCCTCACACCCCCCCCAAAATCAGGCAACAATGAGCAATACCATACTACAGTTTGCACTTTTTCCCTGCAGGATCACTGAGGAGCAAGCCTAAGAGCACAATAAAGAGAAATTAAAAGGGTACTCAGCAATATAATGATAGGGCAAATCCACTGTAAAGTGAACTAAACTCACAATACTTATTTTCAGCAGCAACACCATAAAGTTAGCTAGGAATTCTGAATAGAAAATATAGGTGAGAACCACAGTGACTGCAGCTCCTGCACTGTGCACCAAGAGCAAGTATCAGGGTGAGCAGTTATTGGGTGAACCTGACAGATGCCAGTGGAGCCTCCTTGTTTTGAATTTACCTTTTCATCCTCTGTGGGACTGTGGCCTTGGGGGAAAATGGAAAATCAAAGCAAATCTAACTGCAGGTCTCTTGAAGGATGATGGATAGAGGCAGCATTTGATTGTGGTCACACGGATCTCCTCTCCTAGACAGAACCTTACACAGAACTTGCTACTGCCTATTTCTTGCCCATTTCTCTATCTGATGGCTTCAGGTTTAAGACACCTGAGTTTGAAAGCTCACTAACAGTCAGTTTCTCCAGAAAGACATCTCCAAGTTCTAGATAAGAAACTAATCCTGTCCAGTTACCTGAGAGGCAAAACAGTAGCTGTGTCTACACGTTCATGTCTGCCTCTTTTTTGAGAGGTAAGAAAGATGGAAATAGAGCTTCTGCTCAAAATGATGGATTTCTGTAGACAGCAGAGAGGCACTTGGAGAATACACTCTTTACTAAAAAGCTGTCCATCAGAGAAAAAGCAGTAATTGAATACAGAAGATCTCTATGATCTCATGCTGGGTTAAAGAAATTTATTTTATTTCCTGCAGAATATCGCTTAAAGAGCAAATGGGAAAAAAAGAAAAAATCAGTTTAATTCTGATCTGACAAAACAAAGTTATGAGCTTATTTCAGTTTACAACTGACAAACTTACTCTCTTTTTAGCTGCGAGGCAGCTCAGAGGAACACCTGACTTTCTTTACATCTCAATACAGAACACACGTGTTTGCATCATCCAATACATGTAGCATATGAAGCATACAGGTAATAGCTAACTGCAGACCATTACTTACAGATTGTATCAGCTCAAAAATTATCCCTGTCTGTTCCTTGTGAAAAATGAATGGGAGGGACAGGCCTGAAGGGGGTGAGATAAGGGGAGGCTATTTCCATAACACCCAAAGTTAAAAAGATGCTGTACCTGAGTAATGGCTGTACTTCTGAAGGACAAAAAGACTGCAAAAACTGCAAGTCACTTAATGAGATATCTGGAAGCTCACTGTCAAATCTGCGAGGTTTTCGTGTCTGTATTGAAAAGAAACAAATTTACACATCATAAAGGTAAAGAGTATCAGGATAACTAAGGAATGCTTAAAAAGCACTTAACACAGAAATGGTCTTAAAACTGATCTCAAAGGATTTTATGCCTTTTTTTTTTTAAGGAACTATGTCTGGCCCCACCCATCTAAAAAAACCTAAATATCATTTATGTTTATAGTCACTAACTATCGTGTGCTCATGCAGCAGCAGAGCAGAGTGTTTTGGTTGGATGGGACGTACAAAGATCATCTAGTCCAACTCCCTCCCTATTACCAAGCTTCATAAACATTAAGAATATTAAACTTCAAAAACTTAAGGGATAGAATGATGGCACTGAACCTTTATTTTTTTTGTGCTGCTGAGCATAAAGTTGAGTATTAATTCAGTTCATATGCAAAACACTGAAATGAGCAGCATTATTTTCCAAGTATCCTTAAAAAAAAGGAGAGAACCTGGAAAGGTTAAATGAGGCTAAGTGAGATGGCAACATTAGACTCAGGGAGAGTTATCTTATTTGAATTAACCAAGCAGTATGATACCAAAGTTAACAGGCAATGCTTCATTACAGCTGTATTTTTTCACTCCTTCATGCTATCAGCCAAGAGAGTAAGGAAAATGCTTTTGCATTACTGAAGGGATGATGATCCCTCCTGGATTCCTCTTTCTGATCATTATTAGCAATTTTTTGTTCAATAACACAGACTCCTTGTTAAAAAGGAGCATTCAGTTGACATTTCCTCTCTCACTGCACTGGAAGTTAGGAACCAGTGTTAATATAGGTCACTTGAAATAGCAAAGAACACTATCTCCCAGCTTTTTCATCTGTGTCAGAGCAATGTCACAGCCCGAATGAATCAAGCTTAGGTTTTTAATTTGTGAAAGTATCGTTCATAAAAATGAAATAAAATCCAAAATTATATTGAGTACATACACAAAAGGATGGAGGCCAGGAGTCAAGTCCTCTAAACAAACGATTCCTTAGAAAAGACTTCCCTGGGCAAAAAAAAAAAAAAATAAAAAAGGTTATTTAAAACAAAGAAGTGCCACACGTGAACAATGTCTCGTGAGAAAACAAGCTACTGCAATTTAACAGCTCACCTAAATTTCAGAGCATTACTACATCATTTCCTGACAACACAGAAATTGCAACTGACCACACAACTTCATCCAAACCCCACCATCCAAACAGAACTTGTCACTTTATTGAAGCCTCTTTTTCCTTAATGTTCACCCCTGCAAAAGCCTCAACTTGTTTTCCAAATTTTCATTGCTAAAATGAAAATGTTAATAACCCTTTTGCTCAATTTTCTTATGTTTTGGATGAACTGCTAAAATAAGTTGCAGACTTTGCAGGAAAAAAAAAAAAAGAAAATAAAAAATAATCCCATTTCTTTTACCAGCATCTTAATTCTTAATTTTTCTTTAACTTTTGGTCAAGGTCTTTAGATGGGGGTCTTTTTTCTTGTTTCTTTCTGAAGCAGTACAGAGGAAGTCGTAGCAATACCCAAATATTCAGTAATGGATTTGGAAGTTTTATTTAAAAGAAGATTAACACTCACAGAACATGTTCAAACAGAAACTGCCCTGTGAGTGGTACTCTTCTTTTAAATGACTGCATTCAAATGTACCAACCAGAAATCTCATCTTTTACAAGAACTTTTGCAGTATTTCGGATAATCTCTATGAAAAAGTTCATTAGTTTAATAGAAAAAAAATAGTAGAAAAATAGTTTGTTCATAATAGGACCCTCTGTCACACTGGGCCTATTTCCT
>JANHGN010021350.1:0-29340 GCA_024605025.1 Megaceryle maxima | reverse complement strand
GAGTCCAACCCCCCCTGCCAGAGCAGGACAGAACTAGAGCAGATCACTCAGAAATGCATCCAGACAGGTCTGGAAAGGCTCCAGAGATGGAGACTCCACAACCTCTCTGGGGAGTCTGTTCCAGGCTCTGTAACCCTGACAGTAAAGAAGTTCTTCCTCACGTTGAGGTGGAACTATGAATGTCTTTGAAATACTCCAACCAGACCACCATAAAAATCAGGATCCTTACAGGGCGAATGGACATTAGTTGAGGGGACAAGACAGGGTGTGGGGGGACAAAGTAGTTTCAAGCTAATGGACGGTCTACCCTACTCAGTTGAAAATGCAGTAGGGGGGAAGATGGGAAAAAGCTGCAAAAAATTAGCCTTTTCCCACTAAATGGATGCTTTAATTTATTCTTTAAACAAGCAGAACAGTTCTAAGTAAATAAGCTATAGGAAAACAATACTTTTGTAATATATTTGCTAATATTTTTCCTAGTAAAACCACATTTAAAAACATTTAATCATATTCCTTCACAGGCCATTATCCAGGAAAAAAAGTGAAACATTAAGAAGCTACCAAGGTCCACAGATATTAAGGGTGGCTCTTCAAGTTTCACTACAAAAGTAGCGAAATAAAATTACCTTAGTTCTAAAAACAACACAGGTAACTGCAACAGCTTACGTAGGACAGAGTTGAGTCTAAACCTGGAATGTCTTAGTAAGGAACACGTAAGCAGAACATGAACAAATGTGCTCAATTTATCCAAAATGGTTACGGCACACCTTCGGAGTACCTAGTGAAAAGGACACTATCCTATGAGGTCATCCTAGCTGTCACAGCACTGGCTTCTTTCATCAACATGCAGGGTTTATGCCACTTACAGAGCACCCAAATTAACCCTCAAAAGAGAAGGCACTTATATGAGTCAGTATTAGCAGAGATTCAAGTACTCTTTTCACCTCAATCCATTATTTAACTGTATAAAAGCTTTCACACACAGCACTTTTTCTTTCTCAAAAGACCCCTCCATGGTATAGAGGACTCTGAGGAGGAAAAGGATTACAAATTAAGAAGCAACTACAAAGAACAGGTATCTCATGCTCTTAAACCAAAAGAACCAATACACACCCCCCACCCCCCAAATGCAAACAAAAACCACCAGGGGAATAAATAATTAATGCTATTATTAAGGTGACCAAATATGCTGAAGTTCTCTGAAAATGGCAAAGGCTCATTTTTAGGTGGTTATGGTCTTATGAGTCTTGGTCTTTCTCAAGTGACTTGTCCAGTTTCATTGCCATCCTATTCAGAATGACTGCCTGTGGCTTCCTGAGTTACACCACTGCAGCATCCAGAGCAGTTTTTTGACAGACAAAATACAAAAGAACAACATGGTGGTGTTTTCTTGTTTATCTGTGCTTGTTTGTTTTCTTTTTACCTTCATAAATTGTGTTTTATCTCTTTTTCCAAATTATGTCTATTCCCTTCATTCCATCCTTTAATATATTTCTTCCATCCATTCTTTTCATCACATTTTTGACCTAATTGCAGCTGTAGCACTCAGCTCTATTTTCAATGCTGATAACATTGCTCTCCTCACCTTAAAAATTTTTTGCCTTTTCAAGCCTTTAAGTGACTAGGACAGCACTTAACAGAAATATCTGGTGAACTCCTACTTAGCCATTGCTTTTTCTGCAGCCTAGGTTTCTGAAATTACAAGGATCATTTTGCAAGAACACCCAGAGGCTAGAGGAACCAGCCACCCAGCAGCACCCTGTACAACACACTGCCAAGACTACCAGTATCAAAAGGTATAAAGCTCATACTCTGATGCTTTTACACTTTCATGAAAACCTTACCTGAATTCAGAGTTTCAAATGGGAATTGCAAATCACAACCCATTTGTATGGTTCGTATTTCCAAGAAGGAAAGGGCATGGGGAGAATGCAGGGAAAACAATTTAAAAATTAGTGTCATTTTATTCTAGCTTGTTAGGTTCAAGTGTCACCTCGAGTAAATACTAAAAGAACAACTGTGTTGCAAGATATTTATTTAGTATTTTCTTTTCATCTGTAGGTCATTTCTGCTTTTAAACTAAATTAATGGTAGGCAGAGAGATTTAATCCTTTTTTTCTGTGCTGCTATCAAAACAGAATAAATGAATGTTTTCTAAGGAAAGCTAAGAATTACCACATTACTTGAAAGATTTGAGTTGCTCGTGAACCAAAAGAGATCACAATTCTGGTGGTGGACAGAATAGTCTGACTGAAGTTTTCCCTACCTGCCAATTCTGCTTATGTCAAGAAAACAAAAAAGAAACTTTATTTTCACAGAAGTAATCACTTTCTTTTTTCTCCCCCTATGAATCAGTGTAAGTTAAAACTAAGTATTTCTGACTAGTCTTAGGTAAGGCAGGGACAGAAAAGTACGTGATTACAAGACAGTCTCTCTAAATCACGTGTTATATATCCAACAAGACTACAAGCTGATCAAAAACCATACAAGTATTTAACTGAAGTGGTTATTTTTAAATTTTTTTTATCCTTAGTATCACTAAAATTTATTTTTAAGCAACTGTTTAACGTCTGTCTTTTAAAATAGGTTTTAAGAGATTCTATTTGTGCCCTGTTACTATTATGTAGAAAGTAAATTTATTCTCTCGCATCATACACAGCTCAAAATCTGAAGCAGCCCTTAATAGTAAGCATAACTCTCCAACTACTTTTAAGACAAAACTGAAAAGCCAATGTATAGAACTGAGCACATCAGAATATACCCTACAACAGATGGGGTTTGGGCATAACTGAGACAGTCTTCCAGTCCCATCTGATGGAGGAAATAGCGTCAGAGACAAGAGAAATTGTTTTCCTTGTTCAAGGTGTATTGAGCTGTAGTAGTATAAAAGGATACATATGTAAACAAGGTTAGACAACCTAAGAAATACATGCTACAGTGAAAGCAAAGAAAGGAGGAAATCTCTAAGCTGAAGGACTTGAAAAGCCTCTAATGCCCACCTGTTAAAATAATAATGTGGAAAGTAAAGAAAGTGAGGAATGTTTTATTCCACCAGCAGCACAAATACAAACTGACATGCTGGGCTCTTCTGAGAGCATCTCTATCAGTAAAGAATGCATTTTTGTGGAAATTTATCACAATTAACCACGTGAATTTGTCCTATATTTTAATAAAGGCTTCAGTATTTTTAACACAAAGGACATTAACTGTTAAATTAACATTTAACAGGAAAATCTTTACTTTCATTAGAAGCATAAGTTCTATCAAAAAGGCTGAAAAAGGATAGAAGTCAAGTCACTTTGCTTATATGCTACAAGAAGCCATTTGCTTTCCAACAGGAAGGGCTATTTGAGACCCAAGTGACATAAACATTCATTGTGAAATCTGATATTTTCCTAAAGGTCCAATTCTTAACACTCAACAACTCTTAAAATACCTCCCACATCCCCACCCTCCCAGTCTCTCTTCAGAAAGATATCTGAGAAGCAACAGAAAGTTGAGTCACTTTGAAAGCACCACCATCTGGAAAATAAACAGCAATATTCAGTGCAATATAATTTTTTTTTCTTAAAGAAATTGTTAACTTACCCTGCTCATAGAATCAAAACATTTCCTGACCAGCGATTCTACATCATTAGGTCTATCTTGAACATTTATCCAGTCTAACAACGACACATTGAAGGAAGGCTGATCATCATCTTTCAATTCTACTGATGTTTCATTGTCCTGGACAGGAGCACTTGGACCAGATTCCTTGTCATCCTTAACGTTTTCAGGATCTGTGCCTTCCAAAGCTGAATGTTCAACTGACTTGCAAAATGAGGCTAACATTGATTTACTGTTCACTTTAGATACATCAGGATAAAGCACCAATTCAGCAGATTTCCCATCCTCAGTTTCTTCACTTTCTGCCCCTCCATGCTCGGCTGAAGAATCCAGTCTTCCTAAACACTCCCTGTAACTATGTCTCGTTAGGCACTCCAGCAGTGGTATCTTGGCCATGATAGAAACAGCAGAACCCAAGCTTTTTTGAAAGGTAAAAAGAAAAAAAACCCATCAGTATCTAGAAGCCAGTGTGATATAAAACCAAATCACCCATAAATTACTATTTATTTTAGAATTGAAGCAGATTTCAAAATTAATTTGAGAACTACCCTTTTAAACTACTGGGTTCAGTATCAACATCATGGGAGGGAACCTACAGAAGTTACTATTTTTGCTCTCTTCTACTGCTGAATATGAACTCTTCCAAACTTCAAAGCAAGAGTATGTTTATAATGGAATGAAAAAAATGAGAGCTTGATAAAGTTGTGAGGTTGTGTTTGTTTTTTTGGTGTGTGTGGGGTTTTTTTGTTTGTTTAAAAGTTGTTTCTTTCCTTTTTTTTTTTTTTTTTTTTTTCTTAAAAACACAACTGGGCCTTTTGTTTCCAATCTGCACGGATACCAGAGTTTATTAGCAAAGATGTGTGTCCTCTGCCTGACTACTTTCACAGAGCTTTAATTGTTCATGTATTTGGTAAAAGCTGTGAAGTTCAACTTTTTGGGTTTTATAAAAAAGTCAAATATATTTATGCTTTATTTTTTTAAGTATCCAACACTCACTCACATTCTATTAGCCAAAGCACTCATGGAAGTACCAGAATACTTCAAGGTCCAGAAAGATGTCAAAGAATTTTCCTGAAGTAACATTCAGAGTTTGTAGGATAGCAGTGTATATATATAGGCACACACTCACACCACCTCAAATGTATAGACCCAAGGTTGGTGTGATAACCTCACATTTTCAACACAGAGGATCATTCTTAATATCTGCTAAAGTGTATTTAAAAGAAATAAATCTAAGAGTGCAAAGAATTATTTTAAAATGTTGACTAATGTCTAAATTTATTATCTAGGTATTTCTAGTGCACGTTTAGGAGTCCAACTCTTAAACAACTGTTCATTAACAAGCATATCTTCCACATAATTCAATACAGCTTTCTGTGTGCTGACAAAGACAAAGAAAAAAGGGCAGTTAAAAAAAATGACAGAGCAGAAAGAATGTCCTCTATCACACAAATACATGCTTGATTAATTGGAATTACCACCAGAAACACAACCCTCAAAAAAGTAAGTTTAAACTATGGTAACTTTATAGATTGAGGCTGAATTTAACAGCAAACCTACTGTGTAAGTTTCAACTTGATATCATCTATGGACTGCAAATAGCTTGAATACACATTTTCAAACTTGAAAAGCAGCTTCTGGTAAGAGTATGTACAATCTTCCAAGTTGGCCATTATGGCAGCCCAGCCTTGATGCTGAAGATGTTCATCGTGTACAAGACCTTCACAAAAGGAGCAAAGTTTCTTGGCAACCTCATACATTTCCTGCAATTAAAAAATAAGAATAAATCCATCAAAATGCAAATTACTTCAGGTTATTACTGTGGTAATGATATAAAATAAAGTGAGATATTTAGAAAACACTAACATAAAAGGTGGTATATTTAGCTAAAAATTTGTATACTTTAAAACTTCATCAGAATTAACAACACTTTTTATTCTTAAATATAAAGTTTAATGAGATGACAAAACATGTATAGGCAGTTTGCTGAGAGATATCTTCAAAACTGGCAGGTGAAAGTTGCAGTTGTAAAAAAAACCCAAAAAACCAAAATAAACCTAATGAGATTAAATGCTGCTAATATAAAATATTCAGCACACACATGCATGAAGAATAATGCTTGTCCTAATCTGGCAGGAGCTGGCAAATGAGGTCCCTTAAGGAGACCAGTATTGATGAGCCAAGCAGAAGCTCAGAACAAGACAACTGCAGAATCAGTCAGCACAAGAGCAGGTGCATCAGATGCAAGAAGAGATGCAGGAGGAAAACAGCAGGGCAGATAATTAACAAACCGGATGCAACACAACGGGAAGCAGAGCAGGGCAGCCACAAAACTCTAAAACACACCCTGAAACTTGGTCTATGCAAACCAGTGTGGAAGCTTTTCTGCTGAAGCACTGGATGACACAGAGGCATTTTACTGCCCCAAGATGAGTATTTAATTACCCCCCCAAGTTGACCTTGGATCTACTACTCAAACACCAAAATGAGAAAGCAAAACAAAAAGTCTTACAAGAAAGTACTGAGCTAAAGGACTTAGCAGTAACATACTACATGGAAAATTATTCTTCTGAGCAGACTTGTATGCTGGGTTTTAACCATCAGAAAGAAAATCTGACGATTTCTTGCAGGTTGAGCACACTGATCAACTAGGACTGAACGGG
This sequence comes from Megaceryle maxima, assembly GCA_024605025.1. Classification (NCBI taxonomy): domain Eukaryota; kingdom Metazoa; phylum Chordata; class Aves; order Coraciiformes; family Cerylidae; genus Megaceryle; species Megaceryle maxima. Next base: position 23,071 of record JANHGN010021350.1, on the reverse strand, counting down.
TTCCTCTGCTACAGTACTTGTGAGAACACCATGTATAGAGAAACAAGGTACACAAATACAGTGAGAGAGCAGTGTTAAAAACCCAACACATCAGTATGTTTCAGAATGCATTTGCTGCTGAACACGGGGTTATCAGCACATATGCATACACACACACAAAAATAGAGTTCAACACTACTTATCATGAATGGCAGGGGTTGGAAGGGACCTCTGGAGACTGAGTCCAGCCCCCCCCTGCCAGAGCTGGGTCACCCAGGGCACGCCTAGGGATGCATACTGCATCTTTGTGAAATGATCCACAAAACTGCAGAGCATGTTATCAAAGTATTACAGAAATAATATTGACAAAACCTAAAAGTTATGAGCACCCTCCTTTGCTTTTTTTTGTTGAAGTCCAAGCTTCATCTCAAGCAGTATGACAAAATTCCACTGTCCTTCAAGTCACTGGTGCCTAAGGTATGAGCAGATGAACAATGCAACTACAACCATATTGATACACACAACTCCATGGAAATAAAAACCTAGTACAAATTTCTATCACTTGATAGTAATGATGGTATTTGTTGTCTTGTTTTCTGAACTTTGGTCACTTTCTGTGCACACAAAAATGAGGATTTCCTCTTTGTAAAGTACAGTTACTTTATTTGCTGCATGAGCTCTCCCTTCCTTGATCAAAAAACAACTGGTAACAGAACTGAGAGGATATCAGGATAGTGCTGAGATCTGCAAGTCCTATTTTTCTTCAGACAATCTCCAGACAATGTCAATTCATGTAAGCCAAATAATGCAATACTGACAACTTGAACAATATATTTTTTTATTATTAGTTTCTTAAATTGACTTTGTATACGAGTTATTCAAAGGCAAATTCCACAGCATGTAAAAAAGAAATAGTATGGTAATTGAGGAAGCAATAATTCTAAGAAGCAAAAGAACAGGCTAAAACACCCTAAGGTATACTAAAAAAATACATCAAAAATATGAAGCTGAAAAGGTAACTGAATGTCCCCATTATGTTGTAATGTATGTCCTGGGAATGTACAGAAGCATTTTACTTTCAACTCACAAACACTATTCTCTTCCCAAAGTCAACCTTCCTCCAAGCTGCTGGCAATAATTCCAGAAGTGAGAGCATATGCAGAACCACTCATTGGTTTGAAGACTAAAACAACACAAGGCATCTACAAAATCAAAACTGATAAAAGCCTTTTTATGCAGTTGCTTCAAGTGAGTTCCGTGGTTTACCAGGAAAGAGTCCAGTCTTTACTTTACTACCACCAAACAAAAATGTTTCTTTAAAAGCCCTGGGTTTAAAAGCTGTTGTTCTATGTTCTCTTAGACAAACTCACTTAGCATGGCACAGCTCAAATGTGTAATAAGGAAATGGACACGCTAGGCTTGACATGACCAGACTTTCTGCCCCAAGACATGCTCTTAACTAGTGGCCAGTGTTTGTGGGGTTTTTTTAGCTACATCTATTTATTTATCATGTTCACAATGGAAATCACAAGTTACAAGTTAGTGTTCTATGAAGTTTTATTACATGTCATTCTTGACGCTCCCTTGAGAACCTAAGTGTTGTCAATTTAAGATTTTGGTTCTATCAAGGTTGTTTCCTCAGCAAAACACTTTCAAACACAAAACATAAGTCACAAGTTGCCAAATTTTACTAGGAAAAAAACCACCAACTATTACAATTTTGAGATCGTTTGCTACACTGCTGGTTACCAGCACTGACACCCTGCATCTAGGTGTCTAACCTGTGGCAATTTACCCAAATTTAATTAAATCAGAAGCTGGTGTCACAGCAGTCTGACTCCTAGAAAAAAGTGAAAGCAAAACAAAGGTATTTCCCAGAGCTGCAAGTCACTCGTTATATTATTTAGAAATGATGCAACATCAGGATCTGTCACATTAGAGAGACATGCCCCAAAACCCCCATTTTATATAAAATAAAAATACTCAAATACCATTGAAGCCTTCACTGTCAGATGAGCTGCAGCTCCTCACTGTATACATAGGAGACATGGATATTAAAACCAAAAATCCCCTTATGAAAGCAATCACAGATAGGATACCAAGCTGTAAAATATTTTTGCCAAACTATTTTGAGCTCAAACTAAACTAATATTGAGCTCAAAATTCATTAGCCTGAAAACATAGCTAAGTTTCTTTCAAATAACAAGTTTTCAAGGTTAGCTATAAGCTACAAGTCGAATTGTACAACTAAATAGAGACACGGTTGTTTCAGGGCATACACGCAAGGTATGACAACAACATTCCTTACTGTCACTCTCCCAGTTATTTTTATATGTGTATCCCAAGTGCCAAAGAAATCCTCTCCGGGTCATGAAGGGCAAGCAGAATTGTGTCTGCATGGATGCACCCAAATGCAATTAGAGTCCACAGGAACCCAGCACTGCTTTTGGCGCTGGTTCCTTAGGCAGTATCATGAAATAAGCTCATTATATTCAACTAGTAAAGAATATTACTGAGTTCAGGGAGTTCCAAGTAGCTAGTTCCATCAAAGTTCAAACCACATGGATTTGTCCACCTATCAGAAGTGTTTCAGTCTTCGACTATGCAAAGCAGATACCAGTGCAGGGCACAAGAACACCGTGGCAAACCATTATATTTGAATGCTGTATGGAGGGGTCAAGAAGAGAACAGTGTTTTGGTCAATCCTACAACCCTGCTTTGAAAACATAAACAAGAAAATGAAGCGGTGAAGTTTCCTGCTTCCTTTGGAGTATCTACATAGCTTAAAATTTATCGAGTAAAGCAAGACAGACACAACTTTCTTATCATTCCACCACTACTGAAATACATCAAGTGATTTGGCTTGTTCTTCCTACCATCTCCATAGTTGGCACTTCTGGGAAGACCTCCTCAGCCTACTTCAGAAGGATCAAGACCACTTATGTTCGTATGCAGAAATGAATTAAGCAGCACTCTACTAAATGAATCAAGTCTAAAAACTGAGTTATGTCAGGCATATAAGTAAAGGCCTGCATTTCAACAGATGTTTTAACACTTCTCAGTGAAGTTGCCAGCTCCAGCACAAAAAATGAAGCCTGCCTATCAACAGGCTTGCTTTTTGGTATTGATTTTTTTTTTTTTCAGATCCACTCACGGGTAACTGCCAGACACTGAATGGTTCACAAAGCCTAAAAATTAACTTCAGCTGTCCTGTAGAGCTACCTCCATCTCACTCAGCTCTACCAGGATACCTACAACATTGACAGCCTCACCAAACCAGTGGAATGTGGACCTCAAGAAGGACCACTACCAATACAAGAATAGACAACCTCAGGCTAATCTCAGCTTGCTGTTATGTTGAAAAGTAAATAAAGGCATCTTCAATTCCTAATTTGTCCAGAAATTCACAGGCCCACCAGAAAGATTTTTTATCTTTGGCTGCATGCTTTAGCAGAATGTTTGCTTCAATTATTTCTTTCCATCATTGTAACTTAAATTTAGGTGGTTCTACTGATTATAATTACTTCTGTTTAGTACATTTCAACCAAAATCAGTAGAAGCAACAAAGTACACTTTATCTAAAGCAGAAATTAAGTGGAAAAGCGTTTCCCATCAATTTTAAGACTGTGCCTTTGCAACCCACTGCTGTAACTGCTCATCTGCATGGAAAAAACTAGGGAAGGTCCATTTGTTTTAAGTAGTCTTTGGACTTACCTCTAAAGAAAAAAAAGTTCTCAGGAAATGCAGGGTTCTTTCCATTCTCTACAACCCTGTGGTAAAAGGAAACAAGTCATCAAAGTCCTCTATTGCCATCTGCCTGAAATCCTGTAAAAAGGACTCCTTATAGGTTTCAGACACCCTAAACAATCAACCTCAGGCCAACAAAAAAAGTCCTTGAAAGTGGAATTACACATGCCCATACACTATAACCATAGATAAACACTTGCACAAAAGGTAACCATTACCTTGCTTACCAAAATTAGTATACCAAGATCATTATCTCCAATTCAAACACCTCCAACTACATTAGATTAACCACTTCAAGACTGTAGTTCTTAAAATCTGTAGTGGGAACAGTTAACTTCACTGTGAGGGAGCCTTGGGTATTTCATGGCAATTTCCCTCCTTTCTTTCACCAGCTCATTATTCCATTCTCCTTGAATATTGGTCATTTTAGTTGACTGCATTCTTTGGACATTTGTCCACACAGTTCACGACTTACTGTGTTCTCAGAAGCATTTATTTCATCAGCATAATACAGAATGAGTTATTCTTTAAGTCATAGCTGGATGGCTTTTTCTTCAGTACTGTTTTCACAAGCTCTTCACTCTGACATTAAAAGCAGGTTTGAAGAACTGACAGAATTTACTGCTGAACAAAATACTGAGAAGCTGACAAACCACCACAGCCAGGGAATTAAACCATGGTACAAGGGAAGTCTTAAGTTCTAGCTTGATTCCAAGCCACCCAAGCCTTTTTCTCTCCTGGTGAACTTTTAGAAAGTTTGATCTAACCATTCTTGTTAAAGGCCATGCTATATATTTTGGTATACTTTAAGGTAGATCTGGTATATACCTTAGAGTAAACTAAAACCTATTCCATTTTAACTCCATCCAGCTTGATTACTTTAAAAGATTATGAGAATGATCACTAATTCAAGTTACAAAGAAGTCTGGAATGCCATGGAGGAGCTAGAAGTGTGTCTGGCTATTAGACTGATAATTTAGCCAAAAGAATGAACAGCATTAATTTAGCCACACACTTGTTAGAAACATTAAAACGCCTTAAAAAACATGCAAGATTTAAAGTAACTCTCTTCCAGTGGGTTTCAAAAGGCTTTCTAGAAGTGAAAAAGTATTTCTCTGAACAGCAGATCGATAACACAGCGTTCAGGAAGCATGACTATACTTCTTGGCTAAAGCATTATGAAGCATTTGGAACTAAACCAAGAATGACCTAGGTACTCTCACTATAGACATAGTTTTAGGCAACCAAATGAAACGATTACACTGTTTCTCAAAGAAAAACTGACCAGAATTGAAAGTTTCTGATGATGACAGCAATAGTGTCACATGAAATGTGAAACATACCCACTAACAAAAAGTCCAAGTTTCCAATATCCTCCTTCTGGAACAAGTAACACCAGAACTTCAGCTAGATCACTCAAAAAAAATTAAAAACTTCCTTTCCTAAAGGCTAAGCTACTAAAAATTATTTTAAGCAGTAGTGTTGAAAGACCACAAGTTTAGACAAGATTCACACAACGTAGTTTATTGCACAACACCCTGCGTAAAGCACAGCTTGTCTTCTCCTAAGTTGGTGTGTACGTAACTTTCTGCAAACAGTCTGAGCACCTCATTGTCCACATGGTGAAGCTCAAGGCCAAAAGTGCTGAAATGGAAAAGAGGTGGGAAACCAGGGTAGATGGAAAGAGGGAAGCTGTAACCTCCTAGGCACTGACATCTCCAAAAGGTAAGTTTTTAGTCAAAGGGAAACCAGGATACTGAGACAAAGTGAGAACAGCCTTATAAAGTTGCTTTAAGTGAGATTTAAAAGCCAGGGTAGTAGATGCAACAAACACTAACCAAAAAGAATCTGATAAAGAGTTTTTAAAACCAAGATGTGCCATACATGCCAACATCTCTGGCAAGTTTAACTGGTGAAGGAACAAAATAAGGTAACAGATACAGCTTCTTTAAAGCTACCTAATATTGTGAATTCTACATAAGAAAGTAATCAAGAGGGAACTTAAGAAAACCTATATAGATGTTAAAATCATGGAAGAATAAAGAAAAAAAATGACATATGTTGATAGAATAATCACAGTACCATGGCAAAACAAACAGAAGGTACTAAGTTTCCCACATGAATAATATTTGGTTAGGAGCTACCAAATAAAACAAAACCAAACCAAACCAAAAAAACCCAAACAACAAAAAAAACCAAACCCACACCTTTAAAAGGCTACATAAAAGTTTATTAAATTAGTTCCAACTTAACAAAACAAAAGAGTTGCTTTTACACATACCCTACACATTACAGGTAAAAAACTGTAAGAATGCCAGGGACTCCACCGTGAATTAAAAGCTGACTTTTGTTTATACCTGAATAATGAACTAAGGATATCTGAAAATTCAGGGGAAAAAAAAAAAAGGCAGAAAGAAAAGCACAATTTAAATCAGTAATGGGAAGGTTTAGACAGGAAAAAAAAAAAAAAAAAAAAAAAAGGAGAGCAACTAAAGCCATGGCTTAATAAAAATACTTCTTAAGGAGAATCTAGAACTACTTGTCATTGTGAACAGAAGTTAAAGGCTGTATACCAGTGTATACAAAGAATGGATCAGAAAAATGAATCAGAAATACTTGTCCACCTTCCTCCACAATACAAAAAAAGGTTCAAAACCAGCTAAGGTTAAAAAGCAACACCTTTCATACAGCTCTCCAGCACAGTTGCCAACTCATATTCAGTACAAGTCACAGACACCAGAAAAACCCATTAAATTCAACAGTTTTCAATTAAGTTCAACAGTTTTCAGTCAGGCTTTGAACAAGAGAGAAACAAGATAGGAATAAAAGTCTTCACACTCTGAAATATTCATTATCTTCCACACAACAAATTTGCCTCTTACTAGAGTAGGTGTAGGACATGAAGTACAGGAGATAACCAAGAGCACTTGCACAGGTAAGTTAGCAGCCATCTTCTAAGCAATTTTTACTATTTCATATACTGCTTATGATTTCATATCAAGTCTGATTTTAAAATCATACTATACAGCCACAGGGCAGAATAAACACCAAATTAAATAAACTGGTAGCTATCAAATATTTGCTCCTACTTTTACATAAACATCCTTATTGTTGTCAAGAATAGGTAAGATTTTGCATAAGCAATGATTTAGATTCTAACTTATTTTCTTAATATGAAACATTTTTATCATGTTTTAGTAGCAGATATTAATTAAATTATCCTAAATAATGACAACAGGTAAAAACTCCCCATCAAGTACTGCCACTCTGCTTTACTGGTAAAGCCAGATACTGTCTCTGTAATTAATAAAAAGACAAGGCTTGGATGATTACAAGGCAGATTTTTCATGCTCATTTGCAGGAAGTCTCCCGGACAGTAGTCTCAGTGTGGCTTTGGATGCATCAATCTCACAACTACAGAGGTTCAGAGCCCTTCTTGCTCTCCCTGGATCTTAATCAATTTTGAGAAGGATTAATATCGCATGTTCCCTCTTCCTCCCAGCCAAGAGGCTTATGGCAAACCTTGAAGAAGATTAATGTTCTAACCACTGTCCCAGGCCTCCCTCAGTTTCTTCTGAATTACTGCTCAATATTCTTCGAGCAGGCCTGATGAAAAACTGCTTTAGTACAACCCTGCACTACTCCTCTATACACTTTTCACACCTTGGTACATCTAAAGTCGGGACAGCCTATTTACTAACCTTCCACCATACAGGAGGGTTTTGTCATTCCCCTGAAGTCCCAAAGAAGTACCCAATGCATTTTCACAACCTAACACAGAGCCTATGGTTTTGAAAGATTTAAAATCTCAAAATTACCTGTGAGTGTAAAATTGTATCTATCAGATTAAAAAATATTACTACCTCCTTAATGTGTAACTAAATTCTTACGTTTTTCACACACACACACACACACACACACACACAGAATCTACTATCACTGTAGCCCCTTTACAAACAGGGAAGAACTGGAAGAAGGGGGAAACAGAGAATAATCTTTTTCAAGATAAATCTGCAGGCTAAAAATAAACCTCCATGCGACTCAGATCCCTGTTCAAAGACCTTAAAACACTAAATTCCTCCCCCATCCCGTAATAATATTAATAGGTGCCATCAAGTCTGGAAAGATTTTCTTGCAAATCAGCTCAGGATCACACTCTCTAGATAATTTTTTCAGTCTCTGGTTAAATATTATAGCTTCAGTTTGCCAAGAAAAGCTACAGATCATGCAGAGACTTCTAAAACTATTTCTGAAACACAGGCTTCCCTTACAGAAGGCTCGCGACCAGAACAAGCCAGCTAAGACTGAAAGAATTCATTTAAAGACAGAAACACTGCAGTAAAGTTGCTTGCTTTGTGTATTAATACCTACTTCAGAATCAAGGGGGGAGAGGAGTTGTTAGTGCTACATTCTTTCAAGTCCAAGTAGGAGTATTTTTTTTAGAATATTAAGTTTAATCCAGAGGACTTAAATCTGTTCTATCACTGGATACCAACCGGATACCAACCGGACCAAAACCAAAATGAAGAATCTTCCAAACCACAAAAACAGGGATGGGGAAAAAGAAAGAAGATAAAATATGAACAATGAGAAATGTGAGACTGGGTACCAACAGCTTCCACTTCCACTAACGTAGGTAAAGCACAAACATGAAGACTGTAGTACTTAGTACAGCCCCCATTTCACATCAAATCAACATTCAGCATTTATCAGTCTGGCTAACTTGTATAACACCCTCTTCACAAAAAAGTGGTTTTAAAGCATTTTCAGTTTCAGCTGCTAAAACCAGAATCCTCACACTCTTCAAGGAGCACAAATGAAAACCTCCCACTCCTGGCTGAATTCCCGTTGATATCCACTCTTCTCTGTGTGACAGTCATATGATAGCTTCCTAATAACTCAAGGTCCTGTTTCCTAAGTCAGCAGTAACTGTCAACAGGTGATGGAGAGAGGAAGAAAGTCTACTGGATTCAGTCCTTGCCTTAAGTCAGGCAGTATGTCGAGGTCACATTATTCAGGCTAACGTTCCCCCTCCTGACAGTCAGAAGGCCAAGAGGAAAACCAAGAAAATCTCTGTACTAAATGCAAGACTTAGTGCTTTTCTCTGAACTCAGCTGTAAAGTATTAAAAACCAGCCACTTCAAGTGCTAAATATTCATTTGGATTGCATTAACATTGCTACTGAAGCTAAGAAACTTTATTACCAAGACAACATACTAAAAACTTATATTACTATTCATTTTGTGGCAAGTGCTACAAATTCCTTCTCTCCCAGCTCTTGGATGTTTAAATAACCTTTCTAGATATGAAAAACATTTAATGCATTTCTGTATAAAATTTGGAAAGAAAAATGAGGGTAGCATTTCTTGACATGACAAAAAGCAATCAGTCCAGCTACTGAAGGCACTGTGTCACTCTCCTGAGCACACAGCCAATCCTATTGGTATCTTACTGCAGGAAATTAGTTCCTCTATCAAAATAATACAGAAGTTATCAAACTGGAATTCTGCCCTCTTTGCTTTCTATGCAAGTAGAAGCCAGCAGTCAACAATAAAAGATCTGAATTTTAAGAAAAGGAAGCTAGATTGTATGACCCTGCTCTGGCGGGGTGGTTGGACTCAAACATCTCCAAGGTCCCTTCCAACCCCTGACACCCTGTGATACTGTGAAGCTGAGTTTATCAACTCCTCAACCATTGTTCAGACATGCAAGATGAAACAGAAGCTTGGCAAGGCACTTTTAAAAGTTATACTGCTAATTATATATATTAGGTTAACAACATTTCCAAAGTAACTTTTTGGTTTTCAGCTTTAGCCAGACTGAAGACACTGAAAATAAGGCAGAACATTAAAGTGTGGGAAGGATGGGTCCAAGGCAAACTGATCACTTGTTTTGCAAATGCTGTAAACATACACATCCATAAAGCTGCATTACAATACGCTTTTGAAAGAAGCTTTGAACACGCTGAAGAAGCAAGCATGTTTCAATACCTACCTTGAAACTTTAAGACAATGGCTCTGAGTAATACATCATCACCAATGTCATTCTTCCTGTCTTTTGAACAAACTAACAGAGCTTGTCAGAGCTTCCCCTCTCACATACAAAAAGGTTACCTTCCTTTGGTGTGCAAGTACAGGAAGAATTTACTTACCACAGCAAGCTGTGTCCGTGATGCTACCGTATGAAACACTGCGGGCATCATAAGAGATTCTTCCACTTTCAATTCCATCTCATTCTCTGCTGAAAACGTGGTTTTGGGGATAGCTGGTGGACGTTCACACAAGATCATTTCTTTGTTGAATAAAAAAATTGGATTGGTATCCTACGCTCAAAAAAAAAAGAAAATGAAACCAACACTGAGTGGCAACATACTGTTCAATCACCAATCATTTCATTGTGTCTTAGAACACTTAAAATCTACGTATCTAAACTGAATACAAAAGCATCTTCTTTCTCAAACCAAAGCAATCCAGCTACACTACTACACTAGAGAAAAATAATTTAAAATCCCTTAATAAAATATCTTTTTCTTCCCTTAGAAATGAGAGTTCAGATGAAGAATGCGCTATGCACTTACTGTTCCAGCACTGTAACTACACACCCTTCTGTCCGGCGCCATACACTCTCCTCCATTGACAACCAGCACTTGGTGCTGAATGGCAATCTTATACTTGGTTTGAATTGCATGTTTCAGATCAGCCACACTGGAAAGCAACGGGAAGAGAAGACGACACTATCAGCATATTTCTGTCTCTAATTTTCCATATTCCTGTAACAGACAGGTGGCTTGTCTGTGTCAAAGCAGAACTTTTTAAAAATCACTATTACTTTGTCATTCTGCAGAATGACATGTTTCTAAGGGGTTTTTTAAGTGCTGTAATGTGTTGCATTCTGGATATCCAGCTAATAAGCTATCAGCTAAAAGAAGACAGCCTCTGCTTTACTGGTAAGCCATCAGCAATCTTTTTGCAAGAAGATCCGATACTACGTTGAAATTCTGGATTAAGCCACCTCAAGCATTTAGGATAATAACTGTAAAAGTCACATGATGTTCTTTGAATATATACTTTATGAACAAACGGCTGACTGGAAGATCCTAAAAGATGAAAAGAGTATTAACAGATTATTATGCATAACATAAATGCAATTTCACCTAATCAATTCCAACTAGTTTACTGTACATGAAGTGCAATATACATAGCAGTTAATAACAAGAAATTAAACAATCCATATATGTGAAAAAAATAATACAAACATTACTGATACTTTTACTACAGAAACTGTAGATCAATAAACCATCCCTGTTTTGGTTCATCCTCATTCCTTTAATTTTGAGTGATGATATCCTCATGGTACTGCTTATTTTAGACAGTTCCAGACTTGGTCCTAAAGAACCCAGGCAAAGAGCAAACTAAACAGGAATTTACTAATATGATGGAGTAATTGACTCCAACTGTAACACACCGGGGTAGTGCCCAAATGAAGCTATTAAAAATCTTCAGAGTACCAAGTAAATAATCAATATAAGCATCAACAGTTCTGATATAACTGGCAGGAAGTGTAACAATGTGACTGGCTATATGGTCCTTGAAAAATAAAGATCAGCTCTTTAAAGTATTGGTGATTCAATGTGACATCTTGAAATCACTACAAGCGTCTCATGAGCACAAGCTTCTACTCACTAGCTGTGTTACCATCAAACTGTTCACCTATCACCTCCATGGTCTCTGGGAAGATAGCTCAGCCTGTCCATGTACAAGGACATAGGCAAGGAACCCAAGAGAGTCTTGCTAGAAAGAGCAAGTCTATTTATAAAAATATACAGAATAAGAAGGTAAAACTGTTCAACTGACGAGTCTTGGATTCTGCGTGGTTCAGCCTTTGGAAAGCTGCCTTCTCAAAGAACTATCCAGCTGAGCAAAACATTGGCCCATAGCAGACTTAGGTGTCTGGTCTGGCAGTTTAGATGCTGTACCAGGAACAGAATGTCTCAATGTACCAGAGAGCATAATGGGTGATGACACATCTGCAAATGATGTGCAGATGCAGGATGGCTGAGATTAAACACTATTCCATGCTCAGTAATTCCCCAACTGTCAGTGGGCTCTGCAGAAGAGCACACAAAACCCATCAGTGTAGACAGCCTTCAGGCCCTTCCACCCCCAAAAAATTTTCACAATTCAAATTCACTTGAGTCATGAAAATTACAAACAGGAATTCAGAAGAAGGGAAACAATGGATTTGAGCACAAATTCCATGGTAGAAGTCTTTCAAGCACAATTATCTGCAAGGCATTCATCACTGAGAGAATCCAAAGATAGGAGGTAAATTTGGCTCTTGCCAGCTTCAAGGTGTATTGGCTATCAGGATATTACACATGATTTACTTCTTAGATCAGAGTCCCACATGGGAATGGGGAAAAAGGATACAAGAAACCCAGTTATGTCTGGACCTCTCTAGAAGCACGTTTACATTTGCAAGATGCTTTTAGTCTGCAGTGAAAAAATTACAAATAGCAAAGTTTTGGGACTTGACTGTGATTCTGTAGCACTGAATCACTGACATGTTTCAAGCAGTAAGACATTCAGAAGTTTGTGGTTTACATATAGAATACTGCAAAACATTTTGGAGCTTTACAACATAGGACAGAACTGACTTTTGCTCATCATGGACCTAAGCCAGATCTTTAGCATCCAAACTAAAAATATTAAGGGGCATTTTCTGCAGGATCACTACGTACCAACAGGAGAAAGAGCAGTCTGAAGAATTTCTTCTATGATGCCAGTCAGTAAAACAAACAAACAAACCAACCAACCTTTTAAAGAGGAATCCTAAATAATAAAAATGCTATCCAATAAAAGGTCACAGAAAAACCAAAGTCATTCCTAAAGTTTGTTTAAAATGCACCAAACATAAACACCAGACTCAACTAAGAGCAGGTCACCCTCTGTCACTGCACCGGAAAGTAAATAACCTCTCCACACTCTCATGCGACCTCAAGCAAACACAATCACCCCCCAGAGCATTTAAAATGCTAATCAAAAACCAACCAACCACAACCTCAAAATCCACTCAAATACATAAAAACCTAGAACATAACTCCATAAACTCAGTTTACAAGAAGTGCTCGTTTCTTTATTTTTCATTTGACAAATCAAACACCACGCAATTAATTTACTTTCTTACTTTTGTACAGCAAGTTCCGTATCAAAGGTAAGGGTAGTTCCAGTGTTGACCAGAAATACATATAGCTTCATGATGATTTCTTTAGGTCTCTGAAGTTTATAACTTCCACTGCTAAAATCATTTAGAAACTGAAAAAAAAAAAAAAAAAAATCATCAAGTGTTAGTTTCACAGGAGAGTTATGGAAGATGTATACGTGCTTTTGAAAATACATATATAAAGCAATGCTCATATTCCACATCCATGACTAAACATATAGATGCTCCTCTGACTGGAAACACGGGTAAGGTAAGCCTCCAAGTATGAGGATGGTTAGGAGAATACATGGAAATATACACTAAAGAAAATTTAAAAAGAAAAAAAAAAAAGAAAGAAAAAATAATAACAAAAAAAAAAAAAGATGACTTTTACTCACAGAGGCCACAACCTAGGCTTTTCTCAGTTATGAAATGCATTTTTAAAGCCCCAGACATCTTTTCTAGATTGTACAAAGAGCAGCGTGATCTATGCTGTAAAGAATTCAACCCTCAACTTACAGCTACAAAGTCTACCTGCTCACTACCATCCCTAGCCATGGTTTTTTCCACTCAGATATAAGGAAACATTAGCAAAAAATAAAATAAAGGAAGCCAGTGAGGATACTGTAGATTCTCCTTTTGTATTTCTCCATAGTTTAGTAATAGTTTTCAAAAATATTCTCTTCTGTTTTCAGCACTAGCTAAATCTAAACACATTGGCTGCATTTTCAGCCCTGTGCCCTCTAAGCACCAGGATGAGTGACTATAAGCACACAGTTTTACAGTGCACCTAACAGATAAAAACCAATTAACTGCTTTGTAAAACACTAAGATTTAATCTGAGATTTTTTTTTTTTTCTTTTAAATACTCCATCCTTGAGCTTTTTTCTCTTCTCCTTGGAGAGAGAAGTTTATGAAGATTTTATGGAGCTCAGAAGTTTATGAAGAATCTCTTCCACACTAACAAGTACAACTGTAGTTGCTAATAACCTGATTTTTTTTTTTGATGGGGAAGGAGTTATGAAAAGTTAAGGTGTGAAACTTTTAGCCACTAAGCAATATTCTTCTATCATGATAGAAATTACTTTTTGGATTAAAATACTTGAAAGGAAATAGACAAAGTCTCTCTTACCTTGACAGGACACACACACAAGGTCTATACAGCCAATTACTATTTTAAAAAGAGTCTGAATTTGTATTTATCTTTGCTTATACAGAGAAAAAAAAAAAAAGACAAATGATATAAAAAAACAAAAACACCATTAAAATGGAGAGAGGGGGAGGTTTTACCAGAAGAATAACTCCAGAAAATCAAAAGAACTTTCTTTCAAGACAGTGTCTTTCCAAGCATTAATTACAGCACATAAACTGGTCAAGCATGCATTTTCGTAAGGATTCAGAAACAGAAACATAAATAAGATCATTTAACTAAGCCTTTTTAATCTGAATTGAGTTTTGTTGTCTTTACATTTGAACTCTACTCAGTGGCACCAGTTCCAATTTATACTGGAAAAAGAAGAATACACTCTACAAACAAAGTTTACACTCTACAAACAAAGTTATTGGATAGACAAAAAAAAACCCAAACCAGCTGAACACCAAGAACAAGCAAGCAATAATTTATCACTGGAGTTTTTGGCCTTGGTTTCAGAATGAATCAGTCTCCTGCATAGCGAGACTTCTTTTCAGAAAGAGTACATTTGCTTATGACTGTGATCCACGTAGAATTAGAAACAAATAAATAATACAACGCAAGCACCATGAAGCACCTGCACAAAAAACCCCACTTCTTTTTCAATTAATCAGAGTAAAAGGCTTGTATAGTACCTAGTTTACATGTAAATGTAACTTTCCAAGCTGAAGTGACCTTTAAGAGAGAATCTCTCCGGAAACCTCATGTAAGTAAAGTGAGGTTTTAATCAAACATTTACCCCTCTATATCTTAACACTTAAGCTAACTATTTTAAACACTGAAAGAAAGATCAAAAATATTTACGACAGCATCTGCCACATGTGCATCAGCAGTTTCAAACTTTTCAAGCAAGGAAAGAATTACCTTCAGGCACTATACAAAGCTATCACCACCTTCAAATTCAAGAGAATAAACGCACACATTCGTTTTACTTGAGTTTTGGCAACAGAGTGGCATGGCTGTTCAAAGCCAGAGAAGATCTGCAAAGAAAAGATAGAGAATGCAATTATAGATATTATGGATTTGATGGTCATCATTGCATCTAACCCAGAAATCTGTGCACATTAATGCCAGAAACAATAATTATGTGATAGTATTTCTTTTTTTCAAAGAGTAATACTACCCAGTTTCAATTCTGCTCCAAACTGATACATACCTGAGTGCTTTTGCCCACAAGTTTGATTTAAAATAATCATTAATGATATTCCTCAATCTTAAAAGGAAGGAAGTTTAGTTTACTAAAAAGAACTGCTTGTACTTCCATTAACTGAAAGTATTTTTCAGAACTGGTGCAAAATGCTGATATGACAGTGCTAAGAGCAATGGAGAAAGTCAACGAAATGCAGTTTCTCTAAGAAAAATCCAGCTTAAGTAGTCACACATGCTACTGCTGTTGAATGAATGCTCTTATCCTGCAGCTGTATCCAACAGATTCCTTCAGGACTCAGCATCACCTTCCTCACCCAAAACAAGGCAACCTTGTTTGCTAAACTATTCATCTACTTAAAATGTTTGCTAGATTATTTTGGTTTTTAAATAAATTGAAGATGTTACCATTCCATTCCTAGCTGCTTGTCAATGGCATCCTTGCCAGGGACTTCCTCTGCCAGAACTGCTGTTTAAACTACAATGGAAACTACAAGAATCAAAACGAGCTAGATCAGCAAAACTGGTCTTTTCTTAGGCTACCCTAGTTCATTTTAACCGCTGCCAGTCAAGTAGTGGTGCCAAAGGAGAAGGAGCCCTTGGCAAGGAAAGCAATGGTGAGCAGTTGGGCTCAGGGTAGTCAGGCAAGCACACAATCAAACCCCAAACCACAAACAAACATTATTTCTATCATGTTAATGCCCTAGCAAGCTTTCTGAGAAGATGATCAGGCACTATAAAGGGTGATAATCCACTACTAAAAATAGGTTCGCTGAAGCCTGCAAACCATTGGAACATGTAAATCATTTTATACAACTCCTGCAACCAACAGTAAATCAAAACCACTACATCCCAAATTTGAAAACCACAATGAAGGAAAAAATTACAAAACTATTAGGTGTATTTTATGTGCATGGAGCAGAGAGCACTTTGTTGGGCTGCTATCTGAGCTGTTACCATCCTCCCTCCTGTCCACACTCTCTCTACTCCCATGCAAAATGCACACAAGTCACCTTGTCAGTAGCAAAGGTGCAGTAAAAAGGGAAGAAAAGCAAAGTGTTAAAAGTATCACCACTGGAAAGCCAGTAATTCAAGTGTCCTCTTCCAGTTTAGCTATCAACAGTCAAGTAGTTGTACTTGAGCAAAATAAATTTATGAAAACTTGCTTTAGATCCAAGTAATGCACGTTAACATGAATAACAAGCTACTGAAACACTTCTGTCACAAAGTAGGACCACAACACTACAATGTCTATTTTTTAAATTCCTTTCCAACGCTAATGTGACAAAACCCACCTGTTTCTAGTACCCAACATTTCAACAAACAGTCCGGGGGGAAGAGAACTACACTTACACAGGCAAAACAAATTTGTGTTTGGTTACTCTCTAAAGAAAAAACAACAACAACAAAGTAGATTTCACCCATTCCCAAGGCTGCCCAAATTTCTGCAAGTACTTCCAGGAACAGAGGAATCGTGTGAAGGCAGGTTTCTGAGATGTGCCTTTGACACCAAACTCTCCTGCAGATTCCCCGGTGCCCAATAAACACAGGCTGCAGGAACTACATGGAGTGCCTCTCCCCAGCTGCCTGCTTCCACAACACTGGAAAAAAAATGAATTTTGAGAGCTCTCCCCAGTCTAGCATCTCTGGACAACATCTGTCTGAGTGACCAATAAGGTCCAGGATTAGTTAAAGGGGAGAATGTGAGAAACCCAGTCACAGTTCCCTTTGTTTTTTTCAAAGGTCAAGTGACAGCAAACTGTTACAAGAAAGGTCAGCTACACATCACAAATCAGCCTTTAAGTTTGTTCCCAATATTACGATTATTATGAGTATTATTAGGACTATTACAATTCAGCAGAAACACAAGATTTTACCATAAGCTTGTAGTGAAAGTCAGGCACCATCACGCTCCGATGGATTATATCCATAAACACACACATTTCATTCTGTCTGTACTGCCTCAGTGGGCCATTAGGAGACTGTCAGGTTTTTTTAGCACTGTTACATAGTGTTACTAGCTTCTTAATGTTACACTGATGAAATGATTTTGATTCATTTTAATAGAGGTTAAACAGTTACAAAATTTGACAACTATTGAAGACAGAGCAGCTAACTATGTAATCACACAAACTGTAACAAAATGACCAACGCACCCAGATTATTTGTTTGATCTGTGTGACCTGCAGCATTAGATCCCTATTATTGCAAAAATTAGATCCTTCAAATTATAGGATGGAAGCTTGTATGATCAACATCCACGAGTTATAATTAACACCATTAAAAAAATAGCTGGAAATTTGAAAAGGAAATTTCTGTGGCAGCTGCCAGAGCAGACAGAAGATGGTAGACGTGAATATAAGAAAAAGAAAGAGATAAAATTTGAAGTAAGAATAGCACAAAGTAGAAAAAGCTTTCAGAATTAATTCAGAAGACGTGTGGTTTGTTACATCAGCAAACAGAACACCAAACCTGGCCACTGGTTCTACCATTTATTTCACTGCTGTACATGGTGTTTACATTGCAATGCAATTACTGCATCTGCTTCCCTTCATCAAAGTATCGCAAGTTGTTCCTATCCCATATAAACCTCTTCAACAACTGAGTGCTTTTGAAGTCTGTCTTGATCAATACTTTCAATGCGTGTTGTTTAGAAGTTTTGGAATATATCTTTCTTAGTTCTGAACGTGGTCATTGTTAACATCCGTAAAAGGAAATGAATGTCTGTTTACAGATCTTTCCTTTTTGTAGTTACAGTACAGGCGTCATGGGGTTCGGAGCACTCCACAAATGATCCTATGGCTTCATTAACCACCCGTTCTCCACAGCAAGTGCAGAATCACTGCTCCATTATCCAAATCTGACTGTTCTGTTGTTTTGTGGTACAATTATTTCCAACTTCACAGACTCAAACACCAAAATATGGCATTCAGAGTAGGACAAAGTCAGAAGTCAACATCTATGTTGTTTGGGTTTAAAGGGGCAGTATCAACTTCGAAGTCATTAAGTTCCCTCTATGTTATCCCAATATTAAAATCCATGTGCATGTTTTGACATCTGATTTCCCATGGCCCCTTTATAAGCAGGATTGCAAACCAAACTTAAGCAATAAAGATATATTAATACATTTCCTTTAACTCCCTGGAATTTAAACTGAACGATGCCAAAGTCCCTGCTTTCCTTTAGACCCAGTGCTTTCAAATTCCATCTTCTGCAACTGTAACACACCAGCAGTATAAGCTACTCTGCCTTTTGTTCCTGGAGAAGTATTGCTTCACAGCTCTACAGTAAGTGCCATACTTATCAATGCTTCATCTCTCAGGTCCAAGAGGCCCAACTTCTTTCCCTGCTGTATTTCCAGGCTGGAAGGAGCTCAACTCTGAAAGCAGATAGAACTAGCTGAATGACCTAAACAAGGCAAGACTCTCACTGCTCACTCAGAAGCCTGCAATTCCACATTGTTAAGTATCAGACATTGCCATAGCTCTCTAAAATCATCATCTGAATGCTGCCAATAAAGGAAGTTTCTCTTCTCTTCTCTTGCTGCAGACTGGCTGAGGCTGTACTGCAGGTAACAAAGTGCCACTAATATGAATCATAAATGTTACCTCTGATGACAAAGGTCAGGCGTCTCACAGGCCACCCCTGCAGAATTTCTGCCTGTCAAAAGGGCAATTCATCTGAGGCAAAGACTGACAAGTCTGTCACATGCTTAAAAGACTCGAGTGCTATTCCTCATTCACTGAATAGCTTATCCAGAGAACATCTCCCCTCAAGGAGAACACACCTCTATTACCTCTGGAGATGGAGAGAAAACTTTGGGGCACATTAACATCTTATTAAGCTGAGCCTCATTTCCATACAGCAAATCTTAAGGTTTGCCTTTGAGATGCTGCAATTCCTGACTTCACCTTTCTTTTCTCTCCTTTTAGAGCAGGATTTCCTGTTTCCGCTTCAACTTGGGCAACTGTGTAATAGACAAAGATACAAGACTAGTGCAGAATGTTGCTTCCAATTCATTATTTTCTTACACAAATCTATCTCCGTTTCCTTTAGTTTCTCCAGGTGCCCTTCTCAAAAAAAAAAAAAAAAAAAAAAAGAAAAAGAAAAAGAAAAAAAAAAAGCTCTCTTGCTCCAACTTGCACACCTCAGCTCATATGCAGAGGATTTGAAACACACAAATCCCAGTATCAAAGGAAAACAAATTCAGCTTCAGTCTCTGTGTTCAAGGAAACAAACACCTTCCTTCATGTTAGCTGTAAGATCACTTCTAAAAGCAGACTTCAAGGAGCTCTCTTCACCGATGTGTCTGACCAGAAATCACAGAATGTTAGGGGTTGGAAGGGACCTCTGAAGATCGAGTCCAGCCCCACAATATCTTATTTTGCAGAAGACTACTACCACCACCAGAGGAACAGACAGAATGACCTCATTAGGAGGGTACACATTCCTTACTGATGCTTTTAGCAACAGAAATGGCTTCATTTCTAAAACAACACAAAGGCATACTCTCATCTGGACAACTGAATGTTGAAATGAAACGTGGTTTAAAAGGCTCTTGAAAAATGTAAGAGTTAAAAAAACAAAAAACCAAAGAAACTAAAGAAAGCAACAAAAAAAAAACCCCACCCCAAACCTAAGATATCTGATGAGTTAATAGTAGGGCTCCTCCTAACCCAGTTGCAGAGAATAATTTCATCCCCCACTCCTCCAAAATTAACGTAACCAGAAGACCTACATCTAGTTATTGAGATAGGATCTCTACCTGGAGTAACATGGACCTCCCTTTACTACCTTATATCAAAGCCTATAAACCTCACGCTCAAGCCACACCGTAGTCTTAAAGAAAGGCTGTCAATCCCTGACATCTGTAAAGTGCCATCTGGAGCTCTATTTATACCGTGTTGAGATGTGCATCAGCCACAGAGGCGGTTATTTAATTACAGCATCTCCAACGGTCACTGTGCTGTTAACAGCTCTCAAACTCAGTGGCTGGTCAATAAAGCAATTCTTTTCCACTCAATAAAAGAACAAAGGTGCAACTCTGCAGAGGGACCAGAAAAAATGCCTAAGCCCCTACTTCCCAATTTACTGACAAGGAAGTTCAACACTCATTAATTCAGTGTACAGTAACTCATAGCATAAGAGGCTCTCCCCCCACACACCTCCTTTTCAAGATGAATAATTTTACACGATATCAACTTAGTACATAAGAGTTCCACACGACCACCATACTCCAGTGTTGCTCCTGCAACTCTCAATTTCATGGAAGCTTCTCATTCAGCAAAGTAGGTGCAGCAATACCTTCACAGTTCCACAACAACATTGAGGGTGGAACCACAAGAGATCAAAAGCAACTGCAATTGGGCACATAAGAAAACACTGAGCATTGAAGTGTAGCTTTGAAATTGATGCGGCCCAAAACAATGCAGCTTCTTACAAGTTCAGACACAACTTGTATCTTGAGTTCTAGGAAAGCAGTAGTTTCAAATATGTTTATGAGGCAACAACCACATCAGGCGTTGTGCGATGATTCCCTATGTATATAATTATAAAACTTCAGATCTGAGGGTTGGCATTTATTTACCCTGCTGTTTTCACTGATTTGAGGGGCTGCCAGAACACAATCCATAAAATGGATAAGACAAAAGTTGTCCTCCTCCAACAGTAAATTAAAACAAACAACCACAACAAAACAAATAAAAGTCAAAACACTTTACTGCATTTTTCAAAACCCCACATCTCTTACTGGACTGAAAGTGAAACTTCTGTGCCTCAGTTAAAAGGTACAAGTCAGAAAAGACAGCAAGGGTTTCTGACATTCTCATTGCTAGGAAACAGCCCACAGCCTGCAGAAGCACCCTTTTCTTTCCTTTTTGTATCTAATTGACAGAAACAGCCTTTCCACAGCTGTCTGCAACTTGGCTTTTGACAAAGTTTTTGACTGAAGATTTTGTCAGCTTTTTTTTTTTTAATGTACAATTTTGCCATTTCAGAAGCATTTGTAGACTACGAGTCTCCCTCCAATTACAGAAATTAATACATTGACTGCAAAGAATGGTGCTCTTGGGTATGTAGAGCTTCAAGTGGTTTTACTCAAGTTAGTGACTGACTCTACCCTGGTAGAAGATTCTCCCTGTAGACATATATTCTTTAAAAATAATTAGCATGTAAAACCTTACAGTGTTTACAAACAACACTGCAAGAAACAGCCAACAAAATTTGCTTTATTTCTTACATCAAACTCGGACAAGTCAGCACTGATGCTTCTCTCACTAATGCTCCCTCTCTGGTTAACCAAGACCACAATTACATGAACACTGGTTATAGGCAGAGCACTGGACTTAGGAATCCCTTTCCTCAGCCAGTTCTGCTTCTCTCCCTGAACCAACCTTCAGCGGTGCAGCTTTCCATACTTCTATGGAGTAACCTGAATTACTTGGCTGTAGCAAGTTAAAAACAGTGTGCTTCCCCAGGTGACTCTGAGCTTTAATTATTGCACGATCCAGTTCACCACACAGCTCCACAAACTGTTAAAACTACAACCAAGGCTGGAAAGAGGCTGATGAATACAGGGGGTACTGTACATCAGCACCATTGTCCAGAGAAGATGTGAGAATTTCCAGAAAGTATCATTCACGTTCCTAATTGCCCATGCCATCATCTGTTATTAATAGTTAACTTCTTATAAATGCTAAGCTATTAAAACAAAACAAAACAAACCAGTATCCTTTGAAGAAACAGGCTCAGAGAACTCCTAAATGGGCAATTAGTATGGATGCAATCGAGGACAGAGTTTCTCAAAATACAGACTAGGAAGCCACTTCTCCTGCCCTCTCCTCTCCAGGTACAGCATCATAAGGGTTTTTTTCCCTTCTTTTATCTGGATAGTAAAAGGTAACTTGGCCAGACCTACTTTAAAGGATGAAAGCACAAAGTAAGACTGATTAAATGACACTTATGTCACAGGAATGTAAATACTACAGACAGAAAAAGAGAGCCAACGATTGACAATTATAAAATATAAGACAAGATCCTTGAGATTTAGTCCGATTGCCTACATAAAAGGCAGAGGTTTCCCTCAGTTTCTATTCATAAACAATCCTATTTTAGAATACCACTAGAGTTTTCCAGCAGTAAGGAAATTCAGCACCACTTGATAAACTGTCCAAATGATTAGGACCTTCTAAACATGTCTCCAATTTTTCTTATTCATAGGGAGGTTTATAGATTTAGCATTTGAACTTTCAGAATCTAAAGATGGAACTTCACTAATACCTCACTTTAAAGTTCTGTAACGTTCACATGTCATCTATGAACCTCCAACTATTTATCAACATTCTTTTTATCACTGTTATCTGAAACAGGCTAGTAAAGGACCATCAGTGACATGCAGAGTCAGCATAACCATCACCCTCCCCTATGAATATGCATTTAAAAAGCATGTATCAGCTCGCTACTCTATTTGCATGTTAGACAGTTACAAATCACAGAACCACAGCAAATCAACTTCATATATCTACTGGCATCAACCTGAAAGCAGCAGATTGAGAAATGAGAAAAGCTGCAGGATGGACTTGAAGAATATTGAAATTTATCTCAAAAAGGTGCTTGTCAGCTGCCCTTCTTTAACTCTGAGGTAAATCTTTGGTAGTTTAAAACAGCTAACAAAGTGCACTAATAATTCTCTTTATAGAATATTACCAACTTCAGAATTATACAACCTCACCTTTTGCAGGAAGCTCAGCAGTGGACCAGCCACATAGCACCGTTCCCCGTCAACGTGTGTTACCAGCAACAGTAACA
>JANHGN010021349.1:0-17614 GCA_024605025.1 Megaceryle maxima | reverse complement strand
TTAATTAAAAAAAAAAAAAAAAAAAAGAAAAAAAAAGGAAAAAAAGTTCAAGAAATGTGTTTGTGAAGCTGCTGTAGACATCAGGATTTCCAGACTGTGCAGGTGATCTTTCCAACTCCTACAAATGACCCGATGGCATCCAGTGAAAGACCGGTGTAGTTTGTCAGCTCAGCATTTCTTAAGTCTTCAGTGTATATTCAGAATTAAATAAGAGTTGCAGCTGAGCTTTGCTTTGTGCTTTCATAAGTGTGTCCTCAAAGGAGGTAGGTAAACATCATGGAAATGAAGGGAATATTTTTGTGAGGCTACTTAGAAGGAGTGTTTTATCAGTTGGGACTAATAAAAGCCACCAGTTCCTGCTCCAGATGCATGCAGCCCAGCCCAGCCAAGTGGTCCTCTTGTAGTTGTCCTAGTGATTACCCCATGAAATAGCAGATTATACAAATGATGGGGAAACAAAAGAAGGGGGAAGTATCTGGATCTGCTGCTTTGTGTGGTGAAGGAGCTTGTTCCAAATATCTTGCAAACTCTGGGGATGCAGGACTGGACCTGCACTCGATTAAACTAGGTTGAGGTCTTCTTCGATGTGGCTTTTGGGTGTGCAGAGGGAGGTTCTTCCCACTCCTTCCCACTCTCTTGTTTTCTGATGTTGATTTTCAGAAGTATGGCTTTCTTAAACCCCACAGGGATAAAAAAAATAAGATTGCTCAATGCCTAATTACACAGAGGCAGAGGAATTGAAGTGTTTCAGGGCTGCTGAGGTCAAAGGGGAGGTGCCAATTTCCACCACTGCATCTCTGGCCCTTAGACAGCAGGGTTGCATCAGCCTTCAGCTTAGCTCTTGCTGAGCTGCACCCCACAAACTTGAAGCCTTAAAAACCAGAATGAGCTCTGGGGAAGCAGAGTTGAGTTTATTGATTACACAGGGATTTATTGTTGTTCAGTGGAAGTCTCTTTTAGGGCAAAGAATGAACAGTTAAACCCAGTTCCTTACAACAGGTGGAGAAACGATGAGGAAAGGTTTGTATGGTGTGCATATTTTGAAAAACCTACATCCCATTTTGCTCTTGCTTCTTCCTGGATGCTCTGTAGGATCTTGTATCCATCTCCAACACCAGGAGAACCCCACACAGGGTCACTGAGAGCAGAATTTGCCCCAAACTGCTATTTTCCTTTTGCAAACCCCTCCCATCTTCAGGCCTGCTCCATTCCTCATGACCAGCAGGGCAACCTGATCATCTGGAAGAGCAGGTCTCCAAGATGTGAACATTTCCCAGCACTGTGGGGCAGCCCCAGGTCTGACACCTGTGTTTTTAATAAACTGCCTCGTTGTGCTTGGCTGCCCTGTCTCCAGGAGGGAGAAAGGCAGTGCAATGTGTACAGCTGATCTGGCCACAGCTCAGTGAACAGCTATAAAAGCCTATCAAATGTCAAGCTTCTCTTTAAGACCTGGAGTTGCTCAAGCATTTCTGGCAAAATTTACTGGATAAAAAGAGTCAGCTCTGAGAAGCCCCTGATACGTGACAGAGCCATACTTCCTTCGGATCACACAGCAAACAGGCAAATAAAGTATTTAGATGAATGTGACCACAGATCTTCAGCAGCATCTTCATTCCAGGAGGGGCTGGTGGGCTGCAGGTACTGTTTCAGTGCCATCCTTCGGTACTTCCCTCTAAAATGCTTCTGATGCTGATGTTGTGACCCCAGTTGGTGCCAAGCTGAAGTTTGACCCCCCCCATTTGTGAAGCACCATAGAAATGTCAGGGTCTTTAGAAATACTAAGCCATGGCTCTGCTTAGGAAGGAAGAGCATAGTGCTTATATGCTTATTTATATTTGGCACTACTAATATTGAAAAAAAAATATTAAAATAACTATACTAAGAGCAATGCCACAAAAGTTTGCATGATGTTACAGAAGCAGAGAACGGAATACAAAATCTGTTGCTGGAAGTAGTATTGGGATTGTGCAGAAAAGGAGCAAGTGGGATGACACCAACACCCACCTTTCCCTCCCCACAGTACATTCTCAACTAGTCCTTATTTCTGGTATCTGGATTTATACCACAAATCCCAGTAAGCCCATTTATAAGTAATTCCTTAGCAGATGCTCTGGGCCATAGCTCTGTTACTGCAAAATCAGGGAAAAATATAGCAGTCTAAAGCAGAATCCCTAATCCCTCCACAGAGAATCATCACCTCTGATCTTCTCTGGGCTCTTTACAAAGGAAAGGAGAGCAATGGTTCAGCTCCTCTTCCTGGTGACTCTCCCAACTGAGATACTGATAGAACTACTTTTGCTTACAACCTGTAAATTAAAGTATAGAAAACCACAAACTAGTCTGTTTTCACCTTTAGTTGCTGGAAGCTGGATACAGGTGAGGTCAGAGTTTAGCTTCAAGCTTGGGTCCCTGCCTTGCTCACAGGGAGACGGGGGGAATGACTGATTTGTTTGCACATTCTTAACTTCCAGTGATAGTAGGTGAAGATGCCACTAAATCTAGCAAGATGCATGAGGATTTCAAGCTTCAGGCTTGTTCCAATGAGGGCAAGAATGTGACAGTGACCAAACATCAGCTGGTGCCAGGAGTATAGGTCTGGAGTCATCACTGATGAGGCTAAATAAGGGCTAAAACAGATGAAGAACTTGTCCTTGGTTTAGCAAAGCCCTAAATCCAAGCTTTCCCTCAAAGGATGGCTTTTGTGCTAACCCCTACCTGCTAGAACCTGAATTTGTCAAAGGGATGTCTCTTAGCTCTGGCCAGCACCAGAAGAGAAATCTGTTTCTGATTGCTCCTATACTCTACTCTGGTGAGAACCCGTGGAGTCCTGTGTCCATCTCTGGAGTCCTCAGCACAAGAAAGATATCAGCCTACTTGAGTGGGCCCAGAGGAGGCCACAAAAATGATCCGAGTGTTGGAACACTGCTGCTATAAGGACTGGCTGAGGGAGTTTGGGCTGTTCAGCCTGGAGAAGAGAAGGCTCCAGGGAGACCTTAGTGTGGCCTTCCTGTACTTAAAAGGGGGCCTGTAAGAAAGATGGGGACAGACTTTTTAATCAGGCCTGCAGTGACAGTACAAGTGGTAATGATTATGAACTAAAAGAGGGTAGTTTAAATATAAGGAAGAAATTTTTTACCATGAGGGTGGTAAACCACTGGCCCAGGTTTCCCAGAGAGGTGGTTGATGCCCCATCCCTGGAAATGTTCCAGGTCAGGTTGGATGGGGCTCTGAGCAACCTGCTCTAGTTGAAGAATATCCATGCTCACTGCAGGGGGGCTGAGACTAGATGACATTTAAAGGTCCCTTTTCACTCAAAGCATTCAGTGATTCTATGATTCTGAGTAGGAAGGCTGGGGTATAGTTTATGCTATTAAATATCTGCCTACAAAGTCAATTTTGTGGTTCTACCAACTGTGTTGCTTGAGCCGCTGCAAGGCTGAATACAACTGTAGATTTTTTTATATGTCTGAATTTACCATACACATCAAATGTGTCACTCCTGCCATCATCCCAAAGAATTTCTGCCTGGTGTGAAGTTCACCACAAAGATTATGGCACAAGGGGCTGCAGTCCTATGGCAGCGGAGCCAGTAGAGAAATGATGGAACAGGTCCCTTACTGGCACCAAAACATCCTAGAATGGAGATCCAAGCAGAATTTTGATCCCTGCTACACAGAAGGGAAATGCTACTTCTTAATTCCCATTTAATATGCAAGTACTATCTGGAAAACTTTAAGGTTTGCTGTCTTTATGCCAGGGCATGTGTCCTGTTACGGAAAGGTCTGCAAGAGCATAATATTCCTGACCAGAATTTTCTTCAGCTCAGAGATAAGTGCTGACAGTCCAGGCACTTCATATTCCTGGGATGTTGTGCTGTACTGAATCCTCAAGACCTCCAGGTGCAAGAATCTTGTTTCAGTTTTGAGCTTCCTTTTCAGGATGACACAAGAGGTTGATGGAGCCCTACAAGCACCCACACAAATCAGGGTTCCAGAAAAAGATGGCAAGAGGAATCACTGGACTGGAGCAAAGAAGGTGGCATCCTGCTTTCTACCGCTCTCATATGATAACATTTAACAGAGACATTAATGTCTTGATGGACCAGCTCTGGAAACAGTGCCTGCTGAAGCTGTCAGTCAAATGAAAAGACTCAAATCCCTAAGAAACCAATGGCAGCATTTCACCTCTGGCCATGATGATATAAAAAGCAAGCACCCGGTGACACAGGCTGGCAGCAGGACTCGCCTGCTGATCATTTTACATTGTCACTCTGGCAAAGCAGTAACAGGGTTCCAAGTCATTTGTCATGACTGTGGGGTAGGAAAAAAGTGTCAAAGGATTTTTTCAAGAAAAGCAACTGTACTTCTGGTTTCATGGTCTATCAGACCACTCTGTGTGGTCTGAAGGTCCCATTATTTAGGTTCAGCTTGGAACTGATCCTTTCCCCAACCACTGCATTAACCTGTCTGTCCCTGCCTCTCTTATTTAGAAGCACATTTCACTGGGTTCAAAATACTTCTGGGTGGGAGTCAGGTTTGAAAACACCTCCAGCAGACAGATCCACTGTGGGCTGCGGCCATACGGGTGGGTTTCTAAGCTCTTGTTGCAACCAGCAGGGATCATCCAGGACTGTGAAGGCTCCGAGAGAGCAATTCAACCCTCTCCTTGCAGCAAGACACCTATAGACAATACCTCTTGTCTTTGCTAACTGCAGGGACTAGGTTTCCATTGGCACAATGTGAGTTGGGACAGCATACACGTACACACCAGCCATGCAGACACCTTCAGGTGGTTGAATCGGAACCTGAATTTCAGCCTTAGCTGCATACTGTTCAGACAGCAAAGACTCACATTAGGTGTCTAAATACAGGTGTCTAGTGCCATGTGGGGTGCCCTAGGGTGTCTGAGACCTCTGTGGAGGATGGGCTAATGGGATACAGGACTTAAAGGAAACCCAAGCTTTCCTGGAGAGGCAGAAGGAAGCAGGATAGGGTGCTGCAGGGTGGCTCAAGCTGCAGTGGATGCTAGTCCACAAGCAAGGGTATTGAGCTGCAGTTCAAACAATGTCTTCTGTGTTACCTGCAGCAAGACCAAGGGCAGTATGAAACTCAGAAGTGGAGATAAAGAAATTCATACATGGAAATGTGCATATGGTAAAGAGGATGCTCTGTGAGTTAAGGGTTCCTTGTGTGGATGAAGAAGACTGAGACTGACACATACCTGCTATATCTATCAAGGCCTCATGGAGAAACACAGGGGGTTTGTGCAGGTGACAACTACAAGTTTCCAAGTGCCAGTGCCTAAAGCACAGTCAAGTTTTTATTCTGAAGTGTAATATCAAACTGGGCCTCTGGGCTGTAAGCAGAACACCCTGAAAAATCTGAATGTCTAAAGTGTTTTTGCTGCTCTTAGTGCTGGTAAATCTGGACATTTAAGCAGTTGGTGATTTATTTGCATTGTGCATT
The DNA here is from genome assembly GCA_024605025.1 of Megaceryle maxima. Classification (NCBI taxonomy): domain Eukaryota; kingdom Metazoa; phylum Chordata; class Aves; order Coraciiformes; family Cerylidae; genus Megaceryle; species Megaceryle maxima. The sequence goes on along the minus strand of JANHGN010021349.1, from coordinate 12,149 downwards.
TTTGGCTGATGATGCAAGTAAACAAAGGATTAGCAGTGACTTCTCTTATGGAGAAAAAACTAAGGCTGGGAGAGATTGAGTGATTTCAGTGACCACCCAGAAGAAACACCCAAAGGACCAAGCACCACATCCAGGTCCCCTCAACTGCCCAGCCAGCTAATAGAAGAAAAGAGAAAGGTTTTGCCATTCATTTTAAGGAAGTACCAAAAGAAGTTGCATTTTGTACATGCAGTGAATCTCCCTTTCATCTGAAGGTCTACAAAAGGGAAAATGTTTGCAGACAGTGTGTTTTTATCTTCTGCTGTGCCTGGAGCTCCCAGGTAAACATTAACATGATGTTCCCTTGGGCTTTTTACTAGCAGATACTGGGGACACTAAGCAGAAAGTCTTGTGTATAGTATCAGGAAGATCTGCTTTCAAATAGGATTAGAGCCCAACTATGAGTAAGAGAGCAAGAAAAATATTTTCACTAGAATCCAGTTTGTCCCCAAGTGTGGGATTTTCATAACATTCAGATCCAGCATCTGTGTTGCTCTTAAGATGAAGTCACTTACTTAAAAATGCATTATGGAGATACTCCACACCTTACCTGACCTTTGGGCTTTCTGCAGTGGTTGAGAAGTGTTTTTCTTAGGTTAAATCCCCGCATCTTTCTTAATCCTTTGGCTACCCCACTAGAACTGGGTCTGTGCTGAACTTTGCAAGCAGCCCTTGTCATTGCTGCCTGAGTGTTGCTAATTGCTGTATTGTTTCTCCCCGGGCTGAATGGTTTCTTTCTAGGCAGTTGATTAAATCAGCTAAATTAATCCTGGTGGGACAGAGTGTTCCTGACAGGAACCAAACCACTGCATTAAAACAAATGAAAATAGGTTTACTTTTTTTTTCTCAATTCCACAAATGTCTGGCTAATCATATATTGTACAACTGGTCTCTGTACCCTGAAAGTTTTATGGTTAGGGTGCTAATGACCTGCATAAATAGTAAGATTCAAAAGACTCTAAATACGTTCAGGTTTTGAATGCAAATGACTAAGAGATGTTTCTGCTACTGAAATGTGAAAAAAAAAAAACAACCCAACCTAACAACCCAACCCGCATCTTACATGATCCTACTAAAACCACTAAAAACCTGCAGCTGTCCATATTTGGTCATATAGTTTGACTTCATGCCTGAGTTATTTTAAGTGCATTTGATATAATCCTGGTAGCTCAGCATCAAAAGGAGAGTAAGAATAACCCAATGAATAATTCAGCCAGGGTCACAATCTCCAGATCTCCCTGTTGCTAGGACTGGGATTCTTCTCTGACCCTTGGCAATGGGACAATCCTGCCTGTCACTGCCACCTGTACAACAAAGGTGAGGGATCACTTAGAAACAGTTGGGGTTCTTACTGTTCCATTTGCTTTTCTGCTATTGAGTCTCACTCATTTCTTTTGTGTCTTACTTTCCAGATTAGCTTCTCTCCCCCCTGCTGAAAATAAAGTTTTGAAGAGAAACTGCTAAAAGCAAAATCTTCCTGTATACAGAATGATAATACAGTCTAACATCTAAATCGAATTTTATAATCCCCATAAGAGACTTAGTGAAAGCCTCAAGTCAGGGAAAAATTGATTTGGAAATGGATCTAGGTATAAATCTTTTAGCAGTGAGTGGGTTCCTTATAAAATCCTCCTAAGGGGATCAAATATACCTCATAAGAAGCTGAACATTTGGACACTTCATTTAATTATTGGTCTTGTTCTGGCCTCAGTTTTATGGACACAAAGTGAATGAAATAATCAGGATAAATCAGAGTATGACTTTGCATGTTTAATTTTGTCCCGAAGGAACAGTTTGTCTCTTCTTGCCCCACTCCCCCAGGGCCCCCCTGTCCTGTCTTGTCCCACAGATATACAAATATATGCACATGTTGTTTCTGAAGGCAGCTGATGGTGATAACCTGATTTATGTCTGAAGCTAACTGTATAAGTTAAAGCATTTTAAATTAAGTTAAATCCCTGTAAAGTTCAGTGGCTATTGGTGACACCAGTTTAAGGTTGGTTTCCTCGTGGCTGTAAGAGTTAGTTGCACATTTTTTAATAATGGTGCTTCACAGATTTCCCTGATTTTCCTAACTTTCCTACAAGTCCCAAGTACAGACATATCCTCTGTTTGCTCTGGAGATGCCTCTCCTGTAATTACTGCCCCTGACAAGTACTCTTGTGAATGTTTTCCTCAACTGACTTGTCAAAAAAATAGGAGCTGAGCTTTTCTTGTGGTTCATTAACCATTTTTTCTTCCACAACAAATGCCCTCTGAAGTTTAGCAAAAGAAAATGCTGTTAAGAATCTCTGTAGGGAGGAATGAAAGCACTAACTACTGATTCAGAACTGTGTTGATTGATTTATTCAAATTCACTCCTTTTCCTGCCCCAGGATCAGCCCGGTTAGTAAACTGTCCATGGTGCATGAGAGAGAGGATTGTGAGACCTCCTCCATTAAAAAAAAATATATTTAATCTGAAGCCATTTAGTCCCAATAAAGCAGTGAGTACTCAGGACTGCTGCTGCTTATTAGGCTGACCATTACAGCTGAATCGCTCTTGCTGGGACCATTGCTTGTGTCCTCTTTGTGTTGTCCTCATGTCTTGCAGCATTTACTTAGTGCTCTCTTGGTATGGTTGGGAAGGGAGGTTTGCTTTCTTTCTACAGTGCTTCAGACAAATTATTAACAAATGAGGTCAAGTATCATAGAATAGTTTGGGTTTGAAGGACCTTTAAAGTTTATCTAGTCCAAACCCCCTGCAGTGAGCAGGGATATTCTTCAAGTAGAGCAGGTTGCTCAGAACCCTGTCCAACCTGACCTGGAATGTTTCCAGGGATGGGGCATCTACCACTTCTCTGGAAAACCTGGGCCAGTGTTTCACCACCCTCACTGCAAAACATTTCTTCCTTCTATCTAGTCTAAACCTACCCTTTTTTAGTTGAGGTAATAGATTTTTATGAGGGGTAATAGATTTCATTTGATTGACCAATTAACTTGTATGTGGGTTTATGTAGCAGTTACTCAATTAGGAGATACAGCTTTTCCCTGAAAAATGTCACCTCTTTTGGCATCTGCACGTCCCTCCCCATAGTCACAGCATGTGTGAAGCCTCCCCATTTGCAAACCTCATTGGCTTGTTGGGATAGGCTGAGAGAGTTGGGGTTGTTCAGCTTGGAGAGGAGAAGTTTCTAAGGAGACCTTATTGTGGCCTTTCAGTACTTAAAGGAGGTTTACAAGAAAGCTGGAGAGGGACTTTTTTGCAAGAGCATGTGTAGTGAATTTAAAATGCAGTGTACATTTAAATCGAGGCAAACAAAGAATTATCCAATGAGTATCAAGTGGGAGCGTGCTTACAGGGTAAGGAGGAGTGTTTATGATACAAACATGCTGCTTAGCTGTAACTTGCTGTGCTAGCTACTGTGCTATTATTTATTGGAACTTTTATTCTATTTTTTAGAGCACGGAAACAGGCTGCCCAGGGAGGTTGTGGAGTCTCCTCTGGAGAGATTCAAAGTCCACCTGGCTGTGTTCCTGTGTGACCTAATCTAGGTGATCCTGCTCTGGCAGGCAGGTTGGACTAGATGATCTTTCAAGGTCCCTTCCAATCCCTAACATTCTGTGGTTATTTATTATTATTTATGTATTTATTATTATTCTTTTCTGTGCAGGACTGAAATAAAGCAAATATCCTGACTGTGTGTGTGTTTCAGCTCTTTGCAGACTGGGTGAAGAACCCAGATCTGGGATAACAGCTCGTTGTCTGAAAACTTCAATGTTGTGTTCAGCAATGATGAAAAAGAATATTTTAGGAAAATAATTAAGAACTAATGAGAAAATACTCTTTGCTCATATATAGCTAAATAGCTCTCACATCTTGAATATCCCTTGTAAATTCTGTTCATCTCCTCTCCAAACAGATACGGTTGAAGTGGGCGGTACAAAGAGGAGTGAGGATGAAGAAACAGGCAATGGTCATTTTCCTGCTTTTCATAAGGCATAATTACTGCACCAGCTCTGCAGGCTTTCAACAAAAACTATTTAGATCGGACATGAGGAAAAATGTTTTCCCCACAAGGGCTGTCCAGGCCTGGCCCAGGCTGCCCAGGGCAGTGGAGAAGTCCTCAAGATGCCTGTATAGGATTTTCAAACCCCTGGAGATGTGGTGCTGGGTTAGTGGTGCCCTGGCAGTGCAGAGGGAACGGTTGGACTTTATGATCTCAAAGGTCTTTTCCAACCTAAACGATTCTGCGGCTCCTCTGCCAGGGCTGCCTGTCGCCGCCCCCCGCGCAGCGGTGCTGGCAGTGGCCGGGTCACAGCGCGGCCGGGTCATAGCGCGGCCCTGCCGACTCCCGCCCCCAACGCCCCCGGGTCACCCCGCACTACAACTCCCACAACGCCCCGCAGGGCTTCCTCGGGCCCCACCGCCTCCTCTTTGATTGGCTGCCACCACCTGGGGGGGCCTTCTGGGCTTAAGCCAATCCGCGAGCGCGGGGCTGCCCGGCGCCGCGCCGGGGTGGGCAGTGCTCAGGCGCCGCGCAGGGCCGCCCGCCCGCCCGCCGCGATCCGCCGGGCCGGTGTCATTGCCGAAGGGGACGATGTCTCACTGCAGCCGTGCCGCCGCCCGCCTGCTGGGCCACTTCCTCCGATGTGAGTACCGAGCCGCCGGCACCCCCTCTCAGCGCCGGGCCGAGGGGCCCTCCCTGCTGCTTGGCAACCGCCGCGGCCTGTTCGCCCCTGGCCGCCCCTCCGCTGTAGGCCGCGGGGCCTGGCGTGGGAAGGCCCCTCCGCCGGAGCCCGGCCGCCTCAGCCCGCCGGGGAAGAGCCCGGGCCTGAGGCCGGGCAAGGTCACCCGGGGCAGGGGAAGAGACCTGCCTGTCCCCGGAGGTATCGACAGGCCCCTAGGCGAGCAAACCCCTCTGCCGGGCCTTGGTCTGCTGGTGGAGCTGGGTCTGCTCAGCCTCAGCAGGGAAGGCCGAAGGCAGGATGGGAATTCCGTTCTCCAGGGCCTGCTGTCTCCCTTCCAGAGTGTTAGGTGGAGTAAGACAGAGGCCAGAGGCAGGCTCATCTTGGAGGTGCGAGGCAGTATAGGGAGGCGGGGGGCACGTGTGGCTACAAGAAAAACTATTTTTAAAAGCTAGAAAGAGTTTTTATGTTGAGGGTGGTCTGCTGCAGGTATAGACCACAGAAAGGTTGTTTTCTACACTGTATCCCCAAAAGCTTGTCAAGGCCCAGAGGCAAGTGGTAGAGTTGGATCTAGTCACTTCAAGTGGTGGTTTGCCCTGGAGACCTCTTGAGGTCCATATACTATTTTGTAATGTCAACTCAAGCTGGTAAAGTTGTTTTTATTGTTGGGAATAAAATTATTTACCTTTAATTCCAGAGAATACAAGCAGTCTGAGGCTAATACTTAAGCTTGAAAGTTTTTTATATATGTTGTTCTGAAGTTCACAATAAAAAAATAAAGGGCTTTTTCTATTTCTTTTTTTCTTACAAATGTCCCCCCCCACTGTTTTTTTGTTTTTTTTTTTTTTTTTTTTTTTTTTTTTTTTGTTTTTTTTTTTTTGTTTTTTTTTTTATGGCCCCCTCCCCCCCCTTTTTTTTCTTTCCTTTTTGTTTTGGTTTTTTTTGGTTTTTTTTTGTTTGTTTGTTTTGTTTTGTGCAGTTAATGCTGCATTCTCTACTGAAATTAGTGTAAGTATGCCTCAGTACATGAGCAGTTTCTTGGAATCTAAACTGAGGAATTGGTGCACTAATCTTGGCTCTTGCAGCTGAGAATGGACAAACTTAAACCTATGTCATTTCACTGCACACAAAGCTTTTATTTTTTGCTTCAGTGTGGTGTAACTTGCAGGTCAGGGTCTAGTAACGTGATCCCACAAGCTGTTAAGCTGGTCTGAATTGCTCCTGTAGCACACTTGCCATCCCCTCAGGTATCCATTCCTATCTCTTGTCTTCTTTCATCAGGAGCAGAAAACTGTATTTTACTACTGTATTGTTAATTTTTACCAGTTCAGCTCTGTGAATTGGCTCCCCTGAGTCCAATGAGAATTTGTTCTGATGGAGGGGAACAAATGTGAATGTAACTATTCTAATTTAGCTTAATTTATACTTCCAGCAAAGGTACTCCAGGGTGCAGTTTTACATGTTAAATCCCGACATTGTTCCCTTTACAAATAGCAGTAAGAGATTCAGGTAGGAGTGCTTGAAATGAGTTTGGGGGATAGAGATAAAAAAAAAAAAAAAAAAAAAAGGTTTAAGTGGCTCAAGTATCTTCTCTTTTAAAGAAACTTTTGCAAGGTGGAAAACTTTTTGGTTTGATAGTATTTGCAAACTTAAAAGACTGCTGAAACCTTTATTTTGGACTTTGTACATACATTTTCACTAAGAAATGATTAACATCTGCTTCTCTTGGTGATTTAAAATCATGGGTTCTGTTGCAAAAGAGGTGCTATATCTATTTTGTGTGCTCTGATGGAGCAAACACGAAGGGTGTTCAGGAAGTTGTGAAAACATAGCATGGAAGACGTCAATGACTGCTAAGTGCTTGCTGAAAGGTCAGCTCAGAGCACTGTTTGGATGTTGACACTGTCAGGAAAGATCTATGCTGATCTATACCACTCTTTGGAAAGAGTCTTCGTAGGCACCTTAACTGTGATTGGAGAGTCAGGATTAGGGATTTTATTTGCTGGGTGTGTTAGAAGGCTTTGGAGAGCTTTTGGATTAAAAGATTACAATGAGTAATCCTGGCAAAGAATTGCTGCAGAATAATGATCCAAACTGAATAATTCATTACATGTTTTTATGTCATCAGTGTGGAGGGAGGGAAGCTCACAAACTGGTAGCTGCACATATTCTTAGTGGAGCATACATGAGGAAAAGGTTTGTTGGCTTATGAGAAATAGTTGGTTTGTGCCAAGAACATGCTTGTTTCCTCGAAGACCTGTGGTTTCACTGAGATGCTTCACTTTGTTTCAGCTTCATAAATTCAGGAAAAAGCTTTTCTTTCCAATGCCATCATGTCTCTTGTGGCCCCCTCTAGCCAGTGATGTCCATTGCATTGAGTGGGGATTTTTGATTAGGAAAGTGAGGTGTGTTGAAAGGACTGAAATTTTTCTGAATATTAGTTCCCATTAGTCCTAGTTCTGTTGGAATGTGGTGGGTATAGTGGAGTCATTGCATCTGTCCTTTACCATCTGATTAATTTACTTAATTCATCAACTCCGAGGCCATGTTTGTAGATTGGGATTTCCATAATGAACAGGCATTTGGCAAGGGAAAGGTGAGAGAAGAGAGGCTGGGTAGTGATACCTAGAAATCCACTGAGCACATAATCCTCTTAAAGGAATAATATTTTTGAGCAATCCCTCAACAGCATGAAAACTTCTTTGTCAATAAGGATCATCTTCTATAATGTAACTAATATCTTAAGGGTGAAGGCACTTTGATTGTATTCCTGTCCATAGTTCTACTAAATCTTGCAAGTCCTGAAAATAACAAGTTTTCAGCTTTCTGTAGTTTGAGTGAGGAAGATATTTAGCCCTTAGGATCTGTACTGTCAGCTGGCTTGCACAGCCCAAATAAGCTGGGGCTTGGACTAGGTGACATTTAAAGGTTCCTTCCAATCCAAACTATTTCATGATTCTATGAAATTTAGCTCGGGTCATATAATTTTAAATGAGATTTGTGCTTGGGAGGTTTTGCTGTTCAGGGAGTGTCTAAAAGTTCAGTGTAAACAGTATTTACATTTGATACCTTGCAAATGGGTCAGTTTTCTTTTAAAGGTATCAATGTTTGGACTTCATGATAAATATATTTTTGTAGAAAGTCTTGTTAATTGTGATGCACAAGTTTGCTTAAGGCCTTGCTTGAGGCTACAGATTGTGAGCTTGCTTTGAAAAAGTAAAAGTAGACGGATTTTCCTGTTTCTTGTACTGCTGTGACTGTGCTTGACCCGGGCCTTGTTCCCTGGACGCGAGTGTACAGCACCATGTGTATTGGAAGTAACTTTGTCCCTTAATTGCTAGTAAAGTTTCTTTATTGTAAAACAACTGTTGCATACAGGCTTATATCCCTTTACCAAGTTTAGATTTTGTTTTTCAGATCTGTCCTGGGACAGGAGGGTTTCGATGTTCTTTTCGTAACTACTTGATTTTCCTCTACAATGGACTAAAGTAGTTGCCACAGTGCATCTCTCTTTAGCTATGTAGAAGCTACAGTGCTGGAAAGCAAAATTAAATGTGTCTTGTTATTTGTATAAATTCTTTTAAAACACAAACTATGCAAAACAGAACAGGCATGGGATGGAAATTTGCCTGGGAGAGATTATCCACTTTATTTTTTTTAAATACTCCTTTCTAAAGGTCTGTTACAGGCCTTTGTTGTACACAGTCTGTTAGAACTCTGATTTGACAAAATAGAGTACTTCCACTGAGCTTTTGGTAAGATTTTGATAAAACTTGTCCTTATGCTCTAGGACTCCATCTGGAGCCTGCACCTTTGTAACTTGGTCTGTGATTTAAACGTGTGCATTAAAATAGCATCACCAATGAGTTTGGCTTTTACTGGTTCATGGCCAAAGAGCAAAATTGGTTGGTTGGTTGTTTTTTTTTTTTTTTTTCTTCCTTCTGTCTTGAAGCAACATATATTTATACTTGGGCACTCTAATTTGTTCTAAAAGCAATTTACCTGACTAGGTGTGGGGAGATGTGCAGCGGTATGAGCTAGTGAATGAAGGTCCTGGATGGAAATTGAGACTTAGTTCTATTTCTGACTCTTACCTGCCTTGAACCTTAGGCACAGCCATTTCCATTTTCCACCTGTTTCTTTCTCATCTTCTATCTGTCTTAACTATTCAAATTGCCAGCTGTTTGCACCCAGGACTTACTGGTCGTGTCCTGTGTAGCAGAAGCTCATCTTGATCAATGCCCCTGCTGCTCCTACTATGCTGGTAACTGGGGCAAACTTTTCTGCTTCAGCAAGGTCCATAGACACAAATTCAGAGTTGTAGCATGTCAATTTAAAAAACCTCAAAAACTTCTCATCCAGCCCAGAAAATGAAAGGTGTCGTTTTATTTTCTTTCCAAATTTGTTCAAAAATTGCTCTCCAGACATGTGCCTGTGCTAAGCTGCCTCTCTCTGAAGACAGCAAATGGCTCCAGCTTATAGCCAGGCTTTTTTGAACTGTTTTTTTCTCTGAATCAAGGCTCTTCAGTAATGTCAGAAGCACATAGAGTTTTCAAGAGTAAAACCATAAAAAGTTTGGAATTTGTCTTTCAGTTATCGGTGCAAAAAATTATTTATTTAAATCTTATTTTGATAGCTTGGGAAAAGCTCAAAAGCTTCTTATCCCTTACAAAAAAAAAATATATCTAGTTACTCAATTTTGAGAATTGACAGACTTAAGCTTTCAAAAACATTTTTTGTGCAGGGTTATAAATATCTGACAATAGATACAGAATGTGTAGCTGAACTGGGACTGTAGAATTGCTTTTATGGTGCAGAGAAAAGAGTAAATATTACTATTTGTAAATTTTAATTTTTTTTCCCCCCAAAATAACAAAATTACTGAGTGCATGCTGGCAAGCAGCCCTCTCCTGTTTCGCAGTTGGATTTGTCAGTCTTGTAGCACAGATAATGCTTTGAATTGATTTCGTGTCGCCTGTCTATTCTTTATCCTTGCAGGCCTGTCTAAGGACTTTCCAAAACATGCACTCCTGTGCTTCTGAAAGCCAGACCATTCCCCACAAGGTATTGCTGGTGGTAGGTCATGGCTGTAGCAGATTCTTCACAAGGGTGATTATCCTATGCTTTTCTCAAGGTTGGGTGTCACCCAGTCCTGTCTCCTGCTCACGAGGGATTGCCTGAATGGCTGGGATCCGGTAGACAGGTGCCCTGCTTTCCTAACCAGCAGCTCAGCTGTTTCTTTGCTTACTTCTTCTCCCCAGGGTGGTGTTGCAGCTCAGGTGCAGCTTGTAGGATGTTCCAGCCTTGCCTAGGAAGGTGAATCACACAGACCATGCTGTGCTATCTTCCATATCTGTGGCACAGAACAGCAAGGCTTGTCTCCACCCTTCTACAGACAGCCTCATAACCATATTCATTAAATTTTTGCTTCAGATATATTCTTGTCACTGCTTTGTATTTTTCCTTGTTGTAACGAGTTCTATAAGAGTATTTGTGGATAAAGATGCGATTTAGGTTAAAACCCTGCAGGTCAGTAAGCTGTCAGGCACTTTACTACTTCTCTTACAAGTTTACTGCATGCTAGTGTGTACATTTCTCTTTAAAGTCTACCAGAATTTTACTTTTTGTTGGTGTGAAGGTGAGATGTTGCCACAGCTCCTTAGAGATGAACAAGAGGTGGTTGGATTTGAAATCTTGTGTTTCTGTTGGAGTAAGGACTTCGGATGTAGCAATAGCACTGATGTTTGTAGGCTGCTTCTGGCATGGTTTTGTTTCTTCTCACTCTTTTAGAACAGAAGTAAAGCATGGAAGTAATGTATTGCTAAAACTTAGTTGGCAAAAGTACTCATGGAAAAATCTTGTGTAGCTTTATGATAGAAATGTGTATTTACATGGACCTTCATTTTTTCTGCATTTTTTGGTTACCCTATAGAAATTGTATTATTGCAAAATGTTAATAATCATAGAACGCCCTGGGCTGGAAGGAACCACCAAAGGTCATCTAGTCCAACCCCCCTGCAGTGAGCAGGGACATCCTCAACTAGATCAGGTCTAATGCATCTTGCAGAATTCTGTGCATCAGCAGTTTATATTGAGTACCTTTTTCCACTTAGTAGCTTTTACTCCCTTCCTAAAAATAGCAAGAGAAACAAACAAAAAAATTCCCTCTCTTGTTCAGGCAAGCCTGAGTAAGTATGTGGAACAGTCCAGGGACTGTAATTCAGAATCTCTTATTTTTATTTCAGCTTCAGTTTTTGCTTTCTCAAATCTTAGCTGGTAAAGTTTTATAGAGCTAAAGAAGTATATAGGAACATACTGGTACCAGTTTCTGTATCGGGATTGTACCCTCTCATGTTCACTCTAAGCACAAAATAGTGGTGTGGTTATTTTAATATAAAACACTTGCAGGGATTCTGATCAACTCAAAATTCTGGCATTTGAAAAAGCATATGGCAACGGATATAGGCAATATGTGCATCCTTTTTGTACCATGACCTCTTTTTCCTCCTCATCTCAAGCTTTCTTCCATGGTAACGTTCTGTGTGTTTCTTTTTTTCATCATTTGATGTCAACGTATCTTTCCCTTCAGCAGAGATACAGTTATTCTCCTTGTCTTTTTGATAGCAGTAAACATTGTGCTTTTTTTTCCTCTAGGTATGTTTTGTTGTTTTGTTTTGTTTTTTTTTTTCAATACCAGAGTTGAGAATTAAAATTAAAATCATTCTAGTGGAGTAGCTGGAGATCTGTATTTCCTCGCGAGCCCCGAGTATGATTCGAGCAGTGATGCCCAGGCTCCTCTAGCTAGGCATCTGTTGGAGAAAGGTCTCTTGCTGTTTGTCTTACTTGGAATTAGGTTTTCTCTGGGCTGAGGGACCCTTGACCTCTTTGGTAGCTCTCATTGTCTAGTGTGGACTGTGCTGCTCACAGGAGGTATAACATGGTATCTACATGGTAACAGCCTCTGGCATATTGGGGTTTTATTTCTGCTTTGTCACTTTGCAGTATTTTTTAGAAGACAGACACATGTTCATTCACAAATGAAAATAGTGGTTAAGATGGGAGTTTTGCCTGTTTGTCGTGACTAGAGTTCAAATACTAAGTACTTAATATGAGAAATACCTAAACTGAGTCCTAGCAAACTGAGTAATTGCAGTGACTGTGTGAGCTATGGGTGTTCAATATCTTAGGACAAGTACTAAATGTAATTTTCAGAGCTGCTTTTGAAAACATGAGCTACTGGATCAATTAATCTGTTGATAGAAGCATTAAGACAAATACAAACTTACTTGGTAGGACATTTTTTTTTTTTATCTTGGAGTCTAACGAAGCAGTGGATTAATGGTTTGTCCTTTTTTTTTTTTTTTTTTTTTTCCCTCCTGTGCGTGCCCCCCCCCCCCCCCCCCCCCCCCTCCGGTGCCCCACACCCCCTCCGACCTCCCCCCA
>JANHGN010021348.1:9766-23531 GCA_024605025.1 Megaceryle maxima | reverse complement strand
TAGGTAGTGGATTCTGCCTTAAATTTCTTTTTTTTTTTTTTTTTTTTTTTAGGTGAAAAGATGAAGAAGGAACACACATTCTATTTCAAACCACCAACAAAAAATCTATAAAAACTAATGTCATTCAAGATAATCAGATCCAGGGAAAATGGAGAAACCAACTATTTTGTCTTTGCGGGCACTATTTCAATCCACCAAGACATGAGAGATACTACAATTCATGTAGTAAAACTGCTGGTTTTCTGTCAAGCCTAGCAATATTGATGCACACTGCAAGGAGGAATCCATACAAAGGCTTCCATTAATGAGAAAGGGCCTTTCAAATCAAATAGGTTGATCATCCCCTTATAACAGAGAAAATAATGTTAAGAATTAATGTTCTAAATACCATGAAGTCCCATAGAAAACACCTCTTGGGCATAGACCATGAATTTTGACCAGGTAAACAAGTTATAATGGACTATGATAGAATACTGTTGAGAATAGAGGCATAGAAACAGACCAAACCTATCTGTTTTTAGGGGCCTGATTTCAGTTTATCTTTAAATTGGAGACACTTGATCTCTGTGAGTATCATACACTTTTAGTAATCAAAGTTTTGGGGAACCAGCCCATGAAAAAGGACAGAGAAATTAATATTTTTTCATATTTTCTGTGACTACAGAGTATAATATCCCAGTGTCAAAACCCTATGTAAATGCCTTCTTTCAAAAGCTGCCCTTGGTTTCTATATCATCTGTATTTAAAGCAGGAATTTTGAAAACACCTGGAAAAATAAATCATGAAATTGTAAAAATAAAGGTTTAAAATGAAATAAAAAAGAGACTGACCTAAACTACAGTGAACTATTTTTCCTTCCCCCACAAAAATGTAAGTGTGATTGGGTTTTGAGTCTCCCAAAGCTCATACAATCCCTCTTTACTGTTAATTCTTTCATGCCTCAAAATATGCTCTAATGTCTGTTGAACCTGTTTGAATTCCACACCCAACAGAGCTTTGTCAGTCTCGACTTTCAGCTCACGAGTTACTACAACGAATAATTACTCTGTTATTTTACTTCTACACCTTAAACTAAACTACATTATATCAAAATGTGGTAAAATCAATTTCTTCTCTTTCTATGGATTTTGCTCTATATACTCAGTTTTGCCTCAAACTCCGTGTCCAGACAAGAAGTGAATTTTCAGTCCTTGGAGAGTGATGGTGACTGCAAACTCATTAGACTTCAAACAACATGGGAAGGTAAATGTAGGTGTCCTTGGGATAGTTAGCACCCAGATTTTATTTTTTTTTTCTCCCTAAATTCTGGTAGGGACTTACTTTCTTAATACAAGCAATCTGAAACACTGTTAGAATTGCCTGCTTGAGTACCACTGCCCACTCAGGGAATACTTAAATGAGTGAACTTAAGTGTTAGAATAATAGTTGGCAATATTAAAATGCTTTTTTCCTGAGTGTTCCACTATCACAATCCTGGAATACATAATGCCTTCCATAAAAATCAATCCAAGTTTTGTTTTGTTTTGTTTTGAAATACCTCTGTAGCTTTCCGTCTCATTAGAATTGTATATGTTGTGAAGAGGTTTTTTTCCTGAATTCCTCTCATATATAGGTTCAAATGTAACTCCCATAGCAGTTCAGAACAAAAGAAAAATACATCACAGACTTCCATCCAGCTTTGATAAAAATGGAAACAATTAAAAAAAAGAAAAAGTCACATCCAGTCTCAGATTCTTGCCATCACAGTCTTACATACCTAAATTTATGCAATAGAAGTCATCTGCTTGTACTAACTACAGCTATTTCAGGGAATTACTCACACTTGGAAAATCTGAGGAGGCATAAACCCAAAGGCCTGGGCTGTTGTGCTGCATGGGTGAGGTGACACATGGTGGGTTTTCCCAAATCCTGTCAACATCAGAATTAGAAATGGCACAATATTTCCAGTTTCTTCATATAGCTGATAGGTTGCCTTCAGCAAGGTGACACAAAGTGGATCAAGAGAAAACAGATCTGCTTATAAGTAAACTGCAAACTATGTGTGTTTTGGACCTGTATTTACATAGATATACATCAAAAACTATTTTTATGTGCTCATTACCAAACACATATGTATGTATAGACACGCATACATTGATTTGGTATGCATTCAATATTTTAAGATGTATGATTTTGTACATGCAAATACACAAAGCTGTTTCTTGTAGCAGTCAGCTGTTGACAATCCATAATGAAGACGTAAAATGACCTTTTCTTGTGTTTTTACTTATTCTTTGCTTTCTCCCACAATTCTTTCATTTTTTCTTTTCTTCTTTTTTTTTTTTTTTTTCCTTAAGAACCTTACTCAAACTTAAGATGCCTGCAAGTATCTAAACTGTATAGAGACATTTACAAGTAAGATGAGAAATGTGCCAAATCAAATAACATTTATTTTGCCAGGGGAGGTGAAAATGTCAGAAGTAGAGATCTGGTTTTACATTTAGAATATATTCAAAATGTTTGAAGGAAAGAAAAGTGATCTCCCGCAGTTTTGTCTGAACAGACCATGCTGTGTCACCAGTAACACTGCATCCAAAAGCAACAGTTTTACCATTTTCTTCTTCCAATTTGCCTCCTTAGTTTTTCTCTTCCTAGAAATGGTTCACAGAGAAAACAGAATAGTTATAAATCAGTGAGTTTGCAGCACACACTCAGATCACCCGTGTATTGAGTGTCCTCCTCTGAGAGCACATAGTACATTGAGCACCTCTGAAAACCTACTTGCTTCCTTTGGTGCATCAGTAAAGGCCAAATTCCTTTGAAAATCAGTCTTCTGTGATAGGGATGATTTGGAGGATTTGACCCTAAGTGTATGCAATCACAATAAGAATATTACAAAGCCTGCTTATTCATTTGCTCAATCAGGAAAAGTGGCCAGCAATGTTAGTCCCTTGGCGTATACTTTTCAGTTGAGCTTTTTTGAGCATGAATGTGCCCTGATATTCTCAAAAATATAAATGATAAGATTTGATGCTTTGTCCATAAATTTGTTCTTTCTAAAATTACAAAAACACCCCAACCAATCAACAACAAAACCAAAACTAAACAAAAACAACAAAACACTAACAAACAAAACCCCACACAAACCAAAGTTACAGCTTTCATTTCTTACAAAGTTATTTGTTAATATTATTTTAAAAGGAACAATCATTTCAGAAAATCCTTTATACTAGCTTCGTTCTTCAATAAACATTCCAAAATAATCTGAGAATACAGTTTTTTTAGATTGTGTCTCCTAGGAACAAGTATTTCTAGAAGTTATCTAAATGGAATAACATGCTCATCTGTGTTCATGTACATGCATACTTGCACGAGTGAGTGGTGGCCTTGCATGAAAAAAGAAATATATCTCTTTATATGTGTGGGAGAAGAGTCCTTTCCTTCTATCTCAAAATGTCTCTGCCACAAGGTTTAATGGCATGGTTTTTGACAAAATCTTCTGTAGATAAACATGTTTTAACTCTTGGCATATTTAAATTAAATTATTTTTTTATATATTGGATTCTTTCCCTCTCATTATTATTTTGCTGCTAGCTAGTTTAGCTTCTGCTTGCTTTTGTAAACTTTATTTCCAGATAATTTAGTTATGACAGAGATGATCACTCAAATGGATGAGCAGGAAGGTGTGGTGAACAAGGTCTGTGTTGGAGTTTAATAAAAAGTATTACTGAGAGCAGATCGACTTAGACATGAGAATTACCCTCTTGTGTTCATGTATCTCCCGACAATATACATCACAAGCTATTGCCACAATGATTCTTTATGAATAATTATTCATAATACTCATGGCTTATTAAACTATATAATCTTGAGTATCTCTATTTGCTACTGCAGCTCCTTCCAAAACATTTCCCTGTCCTAATACCCTGCACTATGGCTCCACATCTAACTTCTCCAGGACTCATTATTATCTCTGTTAATCTGTGTAACTTCCAAAATGATACATCTTTAAACAAAAGAAAGGTCATAAAACTCTAAATAATATGGTTAATGAAACTGGTGAGGGCTGAATCATGCTGATTTCTTTTGCTTACATGCACCTTTCTAATTTCAGTGCAAAGTTTCAGGAAAAACTTTGCTAGGCACCCATGTACCTGAAAGGAGTTTTTCTTCTTAAAGTTTGCATTCTGCTAGGGTCTTGATTGATTAGTTTATTTCTGCTTTTCTATTTTTCAAATAGTTATTTGTCCTGCTCTAGTAATTTCTTATTCTATCACTTATTATGCTGGGTTTTTTTGTTTGAAATATCTTCTTTGCTTAATAAAAGAGTATTTTTATAATCAATAATATAGAAAATTCAGCATCTTATAATCATAATTTCACTTTTTAAATAGTGCTTTCAACATTCATGGAAATTTTTATTGAAGTTTATGTTAGTCTGTAAAATTTTTCATACAACCAGAACACCTTACAATTGGTCATTTTACTGTAGTCCAGGCAGCCTGAAGCTTTGCAGCCTTGTTTTCACAAGCTCAATGATGCAGGTCTGGGATTCAGCTTGGCTGGAATAATTCCAAAGTCCCTACAGGTGCTGCTGCAAGCACTTCTGGCAATTCATTGGGTGGTAATTTTCTTCTTTGTGTATTATACAGCATAATCCTTAAGATCATACAAAAACCAGGAGGCATCCTACTAGCAGGCTCAGCTCTCAGATAAACTGAAAAATTAGAGTCCTAAAAATCTAATTTTTGGAATAAGGACTGATACACATGTTACTAAATAACATTTTCTTATGAACTGAGCATCCTGACTCAATCACTTGATTTCTATTTTCAACTTCTGCATGCTACAAACAGTTTAAATATGTTAGTCTATATAAAATGCACACATGAATTAATGTTAATTAATGAATTAATGATAATTAATGTTAAATATTGTTTGGGGCTTTTTTTCTCAAAATTCTGAGGAAATAAAGAATCTGAATCTTTAATATAATTAAATATTACTTTGGAAGATATTCCAACAAGTTCTTTAGTTGAATGTCCAATGAACAAGTACATTAGGCACAGGAATCCAAGGTCCTCTCCAATGATTAAATGCTAGCTATGTGCTGAGTCTGTATCAATTTCAAAAGGTATGAGTCAAATTTAGATTTGCTGACACTTGTATACATTATTGATCATCTCACGTCTTGTGTGCTCAGCAAAAATTATTTTCAGCTTGCCATCTACTCAGATCACTGGGCACAGGTTTGTGTGTTTCTGAAAAGAAAGACACATGGTTTCATGAGCTTTTTCATAATCTTTGCATTAGTAGCCCACCAAGTCCTACATTTTGCCCTTTAATGTTGACTTACTTCACAGCTATGTTCTGTGGGTGCATTTTTGCTGTCTAGTTTCATATTTTACTATATTTTCCACTTCTTTGAATTTCCCCTTTTCTTGATAAATACATTTTATAAATTAAATCAGCATGGCCAGATCCAGTATGTATTAAAATGCCATTTGAATCAGTTCCAAACTCAGGTGCTTATAAAAACAAATTTGAGGAGCAACCGTAATTCCAATCCCTCCTATGTTATGTGGGCAATTTAAAATTATGGAAATACTTCCAACTTTATAGGCAATTTGAAATGGAAAGCAACAGCATTCTGGGCATGTGCTCTGTATATAAGGATTTGAGAACAGAAATACTTTTAAAAACAATTTCCATGTGCACCCATTTACCTGGTTTTGTATATGTTCCAAATGAAAATTTAATGTATATATTTTAAAATTCAGAATATTGCCTTTATTGGAGTTCTAGCCAATAAAGTGAACATGTGTACTATAACTGCAATCTGTCTGTTCAATTTGTACTAAATTTGTGGATTATATAATGGATCTATATACTTACTATTCTTTCCATATAATAGAACACATTTTGGGGGGAGAGGAAGAGAGATTAAGCATTCATTTGCTCTGTAGGCAATAAAAAATAATAAAAATATAATGTTCTAGTTATGGCAATGTATTTCTAGATGATAAACATACAAAATCCTGACATACACACCAATAAGTCTCTATATGTCATGCTTAGGTTTTCTTTGTTCTTTACATACTTACATGTCATCTTGTTTGGTCAGATCATCTTCCTTCCACAGGGAATCTTTTCTTTAGAGCTCATTGCTCTAAATTCTTCTTGGTAGAAGAATTAGGTTCAACTATGAATATCAATGGTAGAACTTAATTTTAACAATGTCACTGTTTATTCCTACATTAAATGAACAATTATTGTCCTAGATAACAGCCTAAGCATGCCTACAAAATATGAGAGTTTTTATAATAAAAAAATAGGAAACATTTCCTTTATAGTAAGAATAAATCTTTAGCAAACTAAAACTTCCCTTACTCCACAAGGTTTATGTAGATCTATAGATTGGCATAATGATGATAAATATTCCATTTAATCAGTAGGAGTAGCAAAGGCATATTAGATCATCTCAACATGGATTTAGCTGTATAGGTTTACCCTTATATTTTTCAAAGTGTTTAGTCAATAACAGACAATTAAATAAAAATTAATAAAGAGTTAGTCCTTTCAATCAAGAAGCTGTGGTTTTCCCTGTGTATGAAACGACATTAAACAAAAGATTATTAAAATCTAAAGAAGATTGTGTTTTCAGGCTTTTGTCTGGAGTAGGTCACAAGAGCTTTGCTGAAGTTTCCCATGTGCCAGTTGTCATCAGTAGAGTATATCAGCACTCACCAGCACCACTGAGCCTGCTGGAAAGAGAACAAGATCATTCAAGGTAGTGAAGGACTGTGAAGTACCCTTTATATGACCAGGCAGAAATTTAGAAAGGCAAAAGCTTATGGTAACACTGAGAAAGTAGCACAGGGAAGAGTAGTTCAGAATTCTCAGGAACTAAGTTATGCCTTATAAAGGAAATAATTGGATAGAGATTTTGTCTAAAAACAGTGGAGCTAAGGGGAAAAATTGAAACTGAACATTAAAGGGAGACCAAAGGTGCAGAGAGGCACAGAGTGTAGGGTTATACATTCTTTAATGACAAAGATAAAAAGCTTTATTCAGGCAAAAGCGAGTCAGTAAAATTGTAAATGTTGAAGGGAAACATTTGAATCATAGCTGAAAAATTATAAACAAAAAAATTAATCAAGAACTAATAAATTTTATGAAAATGTGATGAGTAGGACATGGGGCAGGAGAAGGCACCTGGTTTGTGCAGGGGTTTGTGATGTTATAGGTGGATGAATAGGGGATGAGGCAGGAGCAGGACTGTGGCCTGTGCTCATTTGTGGTGTCATAGGTGGATGCCTACAAGTAAAGTAGTGGAAACTTGGCCTGCTGTTTAATGACGTGGGTGCCCTGGTGACAGAGGATGCAGAGAAGGTGGAATTACTGAATGCCTTCTTTGCTTCAGTCTTTACTGCTCAGGCCAGCCCTCGGGGGTTCCAAACTTTGGAGATAATCACAGATTCACGGAATCACAGAATGTTTTGGGTTGGAAGGGATCTTTAGATGTCATCTAGTCCAGCCCCCCTGCAGGGAGCAGGGACATTTGCAACTAGAGCAGGTTTCTCAGAGCCCTGACCAACCTCAACCTGGAATAGTTCCAGGGATGGGGCATCTACCACCTTTCTGGGCAAACTGGGCTGGGGGCTCACAACCCTCAGTGTAAAAACTATCTTCCTTCTTTCTAGTCTAAATCTTCCTCTTTTTGTTTAAAAGTATCAGCCCTTGTCTTATGACAACAGGCCCTGCTAAAAGGTCTGTCCCCATCTTTCTGACAGGCCCCTTCAAGTACTGAAAATCCACAGTAAGGTCTCTCTAGACCCTGTCACTAAGTGCCACATCCAATCTTTCCATAAACACCTCCAGGGCTGACGACTCCACCACCTCCCCTGAGCAATCCATTCCACTGTCTAATCACTCTTTCCATAAGGAAGTGCTTCCTAAGATCCAACCTAAACCTCCCCTGGCACAGCTTCAGGCCATGCACTCTTGTCCTGTCACTAATTGCCTGGGAGAAGAGCCCGACCCCCACCTGACTATGACTTCTTTTCAGGTAGTTGTAGAAAGTGATAAGGTCTCCCCTGAGTCTCCTCCAAGCTGAACAACCCCAGCTCCCTCAGCCTCTCCTCATAATACTTTCCCTCCACCAGCCTCGTTGCTCTCCTCTGGACCCACTCCAGCACCTCAATATCCTTCTTGAAGTGAGGGGCCCAGAACTGCACACAGTACTCAAGGTGAGGCCTCACCAGTGCTGAGTACAGGGGCAGAATTACATCCCTAGACCTGCTGGCCACACTATTCCTGATACAAGCCAAGATGCCATTGGCCTTCCATGCCACCTGGGCACACTGCTGACTCATGTTCAGCTGGTAATCTACCAGTAGTCCCAGGTCCCTCTCTGCCAGGCCACTCTCCAGCCACTCATCCCCCAATTTGTAGCGCTGCATGGTGTTACTGTGGCCAAAGTGTAGGACCCTGCACCTGGTCTTGTTAAGCCTCATAGAATTAGCCTCAGCCCATTGACTCAGACTGTCCAGGTCCTTCTGCAGCATCTCCCAACCCTCCAGCAGAGCAACACCCCCCAGCTTAGTGTCTTCCACAAATTTACTAACAGTACACTTGATCCCCTCATCCAGCTCATCAATAAAGATGCTGAATAGAACTGGGCCCAGTACTGATCCCTGGGGGACACCACTGGTCACCAGAACACCAGCTGGATGCGATACCATTCACAACCACTCTCTGTGCCCTGTCTTCCAAACAGTTTTTAACCCAGCAAAGGGTGCACCTGTCCAAGCCATGGGCTGCCAGCTTTTCCAGGAGGATGCCATTGGATACTTTGTCAAAGGCTTTGCTGAAGTCTGGGTAGACTACATCAACAGCCTTCCCCTCGTCTACCAGATGGGTCATCCAGTCATAAAATGAAATCAGATTTGTTAGGCAGGACATTCCTTTCCTAATCCCTGGTTGTCTTGTACATGCCAATTGATGGCACTCAGTATGATCTGCTCCATAACCCTGCCAGCCACTGAGGTCAGGATGACAGGCCTATTGTTTTCTGGATCCTCCTTCCAGCCCTTTTTCTGGATGGGCATCACACTGGCCAAACTCCAGTCATCAGGGACCTCCCTGGTTAGCCAGGACTGGTGATAAATGATGGAGAGTGGCCTAGCCATCTCTTGTGCCAACTTCCTAAGCACCCTAGGATGAATCTTATCCAGACCCCATAGGCTTGTTAGGATCTAAGTGGCACAGCAGGTCACTAACTACTTCCTCCTGGATTTCAGGAGGGATATTCTGCTCCCCATCCCCACCTATCAACTCAGGAGCCTAGCTGACCTGAGGATAGTCAGTCTTTTTGTTAAAGGCTGAGGCAAAGAAGGCATTGAGCACCTCAGCCTTTTCCTTGTCTTTCGTTACTATGTTTCCCCCTTCATCCAGTAAGGAACGGAGATTTTCCATGGCCCTCCTTTTGTTATTAATGTATTTATAAAAACACTTTATTATTCTTGACAGAATTGGCCAGCTTAAGTTCCAAATGAGCCTTTGCATCTCTAATTCTCTTTCTACATGACCTTGCAATGTCCTTAAACACTTCCTGGTTCACCTGCCCCTTCTTCCAAAGTTGATACACTCTTTTTTTTTCCTTCTAAGTTCCTGCAAAAGGTCCCTGCTCAACCAGGCTGGTCTTCTACCCCTCTGGCTCATTTTTTGGCATGTAGGGACAGCCTGCTTCTGTGCCTTCATAGTTTCATTCTTAAAGTAAGCCCAGCCTTCTTGGGCCCCTTTGCTTTTGAGGGCTGCTTCCCAAGGGACTCTCTGAACCAGCGATCTGAGTAGACCGAAGTCAGCCCTCCGGAAGTCCAAGATAAAGGTTTTACTGATGGCCCTCCTAACTTCACCACATATTGAAAATTCTATGACATCATGGTTACTGTGCCCTAGACAACGTCCAACCACCACATCTTCCACCAGCCCTTCCCTGTTCGTAAAAAGTAGGTCTAGCAGGTCACTACCCCTGGTAGGTTACCAGCTGCAACAGGAAGTTGTCATCCACACCTTCCAGAAACCTTCTGGACTGCCCCCTTTCTGCTGTGTTAGACTTCCAGCAGACAGTGGGGTGGGTTGAGAATAGAGAAAGTCTGGAGGAAGGAAGACCTCCCTTCACTGGGGAGAATCAATTTAGAGGTCAGTTAAGCAAACTGAATACCCCTAATCCATGGGTCCTGATGGGACTCACCCTTGAGTACTGAGGCACCTGCCAAAAGTCATTTCTGGGCCACTCTCCATTATCTTTGAAAGGTCCTGGATAACAGATAAGGTGCCTGAGGACTGGAGGAAAGACAATGTCACTCCAGTCTTCAAAAAGGGAAGGAGAACCCAGGAAACAACAAGCCAGCCATCCTCACCTCCATCCCTGGAAAGATGATGGAATAGCTCATTCTGGGCATCATCTCAAGGCATGTAGAGGAAAAGAGGGTTATCAGAAATAGTCAGCATGAATTCACCAAAGGGAAGTCATGTCTGACTAATCTGATAGCCTTCTAGGATGGCATGGCTCTATGGATAGATGAGGGGAGGGCAGTGCATGGTGTCTACCTTGACTTCAGCAAGGTTTTCGACACCATCTCCCATGGCATCCTCATAGGAAAGCTTAGGAAATGTGGATTAGATGACTGGACAGTGGGGTGGGTTGAGAACTGATTGAACAATAGAGCTCAGTGTGTTGTGCTTAGTGGCGCAGAATCTAGTTGGAGGACTGTAACAAGAGGTGTTCCCCAGGGGTCAGTACTGGGTCCAGTCCTGTTCAGCATCTTCATCAATGACCTGGATTGAAAGGATAGAGTGTACCCTCGGCAAGTTTGCTGATGACACAAAACTGCGAGGGGTGGCTGGCACACCAGAAGGCTGTGCTGCCATTCAGAAAGATCTGGACAGGATGGAGAGTTGGGCTGAGAGAAGCCTTATGTAATTCAACAAGAACAAGTGTAGGGTACTGCACCTGTGAAGGAATAACCCCATGGACCAGTACAGGTGAGGGTCTGACCTTCTGAAAAGCAACTCTGTGGAAAAAGACTTGGGAGTCCTGGTGCACAATGGGATGACCATGAGTCAGCAGTGTGCCCTTGTGGACAAGAAGGCCAATATTATCCTTGGGTGAATTAAGAAGATTGTGTCCAGCAGGTTGACAGAGGTTCTTCTCCCCCATACTCTGACTTCGTGAGACCACATCTGGAGTACTATGTCTGTGCAGTTCTGGGCTCCCCCATTCAAGAGGGACAGGGAAATACTAGAGTGAGTCCAATGGAAGGCTATGAGGATGATTAAGGGACTGGAATATCTCTCAAACAAGAAAAGGATGACAGACCTGGGGCTGTTTAGTCTGGAGAAGAAAAGACTGAGAAGGGATCTTATTAATGTTTACAGGTATCTGAAGGGTGGGTGTCAAGTAGAAGGGGACAGTCTTTTTTCAGCGGTGCCCTGTGATAGGATGAGGGACAATGGACACAAACTGGAACACAGAAAGTTCCATCTCAACATGAAGAAAATCTTCTTTACTGTGAGGGTGACAGAGCCTGGAACAGGCTGCCTGGAGAGGTTGTAGAGTCTCCTTCTCTGGAGACTTTCAAAACCCTCGGGGACACATGTCCTGTATGGCCTGCCCTGGGTGATCCTGCTCTGTCTTGGACTTTATGATCTCAAGAGGTCCCTTCCAACCCCTACCATTCTATGATTCTATTTGCTCCTGTACAAGAAACTTGTAAGCAACAAGAACTGGAAGTTTAAGGAATGCTTTTAAGAAATGCTTTTTAGAAGCAGCCATCCGTTTTCATCCCGTGTTTAAACTCTTCCCTAGGCATCCCTCAGTGACTGCTGAGAACATGTGACTAGAAAGACTATTGGCCTAGCCAAGGATAGCTTTAGTTTAGTTTATAGGATCTTCATCTACAGCTCTAGCAAATGCAGAACACCAGAAAGTTCAGTATCACACAAGCATACTCCAAACCACAATGTAATTGTTAATATATATTAAAGTTTGTGTTTCCATAGGTCAGAAACCTTCCTATAAATTAAAGGGTTTTGACCTAGTCATACCTACTGTGAAGGTCTTATTTGATGCCAGTCCTTCCAAACAGAGATGTGAGGGATGTGGACAGAGGCTTCCTCTTATTTACCTTCCCCAGGAAGCTGATCATGTTATGTCAGCAAGTCAGTGCAGTTTCTAGCATTTTCAGTGGGTCAAATATTAATAAAGCACTCTTGTGCATGTTATATATCTCATATAATATTAACTCAGACTCAAAGCACAGAATGCATGGACTGTATGAGTTAGAGCCTCATTTGATCCTCATTTGATCCGCATTTGTCAGAGAGGCTTAAAAGCCTGAATTATAGTACATGCAGCCTAAATTTAGTATGTGTAGTTTGAATTTCTGTTACCATCTCACCATTCTGAGCATTTCTTTGTGTGTCTGGGGCTTCTTTCCTTCCAGCTTAGAACTCTGAACTGGGAAAAATTCAGTGCCTTGTATTCTTCCTTCAATACTATTCCCTTTCTTGTTTCATAATCTAATAAACACAAACTTAAATAGAAAGAAAAGATTTAATTTTTTTAAATAGCATGACATTTTCTATTTATTTGTCAGCTTCTTCATTACACATTCCGTCAAAGCCTCAATGCAGTTACATATGTCCTCCAGGATAATGTCATTCAGCTAGTTGTGGAACCACCCAGCAATTTCATGATTCCGACGTTATTTAGAACTTTTTTAAAATTTGCTTTATTTTTTTTCTTATTATTTTACCCAGCTTTTTCTCAATCCTAATGTGCAGACATTTTTTGCATTTCAAAATTGAATTCTCAAATATTAACTAAAGAAAACATATTTGAAAAACACTTCCACCAGTTATGGCTGTGGTATTCCCTATTCCTCATAGGCAAGTTCTGCTTCAGAATGCCGTAAGAAAGTTCCCATACTGAGCTGCAGTGGTTCTGCTCCTTCTGCTGGATGCCTATAAGCACCATAAAATTCTTACTGACTCCAAAAGAGAAAGTCCAGTGACTTCGATCTTTTCTTTTATGAAAGGCAACTGATCAGCACCAAATTATTTCTGTTGTCTGATTCTTCTATTAAGTCTTATCTTTGCCCATGGAGATGTCAGTTGATCATGATGGTAGGTGAATAATTTTTAAAAAGCTATATTTTCTATATATATGAAGAATTTATACCACAAAAAGAGACTTCTGTGCTGCTGTAAAAGGTTTTGCATTCTAACAATATGACATTCATTTATACTGGATGAGAACAGGCAAACACATGCAAAACTGCATCAAAATGCCCCAAGAGACTTATCTTCTAAGAGCATACCACACTTATCAGTCTACCTTCCTTATTTATTGATAGGACTCTTCACCTTCCCTAACTTTGATAGTCTTAGAGTTGCCATTAAATGTAACCAAAGCATCTATGTCCCTGGAGCTTAGTGCATAGAAACAGTCACTTCAATATTCTTCTGCCTTGGCTACCTGTTTCAGATTATCCCTGTCATCTTCAAGAGCAGATGTGATACCTGACTCTCTTGACACTAAATGAAGTCTAGATGACCAGCTTGAAGTACATTCTTACTTTTATAAAAAAGTGTATCTCAGGTGAAATAAATCCTATCCCAGAAGCAAAGCCTTGAAATATCTTCATGAATATGGATATTAACTTTTTTTTTTTTAATAAATTATTTCCATTATTTTAATGGTAAATAAAAATAATGAAAT
>JANHGN010021347.1:11699-24716 GCA_024605025.1 Megaceryle maxima | reverse complement strand
CACATTGGCAAGTCTCCAGTCATCCAGGACTTCCCCAGTTGACCAGGATTGCTGATAAATGATGGAGAGAGGCTTGGTAAGTTCCTCCGCCAGTTCCCTCAGCACCCTCGGGTGGATCCCATCCATAGTAGTAATGTTCTTGGGGAAACTGCAGGATGTAGGGCACTCCAGTGAGACTTCCCATTTTTCTTATACCTGAGGACTTTTTAAGGTTATACTAAAGACATCAGTAAACTCTAAAATAACCTCAGTGTGGGGAACATGAACTCTTCAGTGCCTTCAAATACATGAAGAAATACTTTCCCCTTGAAAGTAAAGTAACGCAAAATAACTTGAAGTTAGCACATGCTGACTTGTGAAGGCAACTGCCAGATATTCTGGTTTGCTATTGAACATAGAAGAAATAATCCTCTCTGTATTTGGAATATCTGGTGATCTGGACTTAATTCTTCCACCCCAGTCTCTCAAACATCAATGCATTACTTTCATTAGTAGAGGCAGGGTGTCTCATAACAAAGAAAAATGGTAACAAGATGCTGGACAAAATCTGCTTAACATAAAGCAGATGAAAAATACCATTCCTACCCTTATGATGTCCATGATGAAGGGAGGGATAACTGATCATGTCTTCCTGGGTGCCCCCTGGCCAAAAGATAACAGTTAGATATTAAAAAGAGCCTAAATAAATCAAGATTTAATAAATCTCCATTTTGGGTTGTAGTACTCAACATGCTCCTACAGATGTAGAGCTCCTGCCTGAGGTAACCACCTTCCCCAGCCCCTCTAAAACAGACCAGTGATATGTTGCTTCTCCTGCCAGATGCCATGTCAACAGCTCTGCCTCTCCCACCCTGGAACTAGGATTTTGGCAAGGTATCATGGATGATAAATTTACAATAAAGTACTGGACTTTAGCTTTTGTCACAGTTAGCTTAATCTACAAGCCATGTACGACATCAAGAACAAAACCAGTCATAGTAGTTAATATGATTAATTACTATTTAAATCAGGAAGCTACCAGTGGTGGTCCTCCCAATACTGCACTAGTAATGGGTCAGAATCTTGTTGCTGGAATGCAGTTAATGAATGTGATTAATGGCAGAAGGGAGTGACATACTGGGCATTCATTTTTCCTTAACTTTACAGTGTTAAGCAGTTTTATCCACATCCTCAAAATGATAGATACACTTAATCAGTAGTAGTGGAAGTCCCATTAAGTTCTCATTAAACTTCTGTATCCTGTGTATAACCTTGAACAATACATTAGACACTAATGAGTATATTCTCCTTTCACTGTGAATGCAACTCTTATTAAAATAGTCCACTACCACAGCTACGAGTGTGGTGTAAATACCCAGATGGAGATTGTTGGAGCAGGTTTTCTCTGCAAGCCTTGGAATAATTTCTTTTGACTAGTGAAAGCAAGTAGCTGTACAGACAGTCCGTGTGTATTTATTTGCATTGCACTTGAGTCCTAAAGGCAGCCCAGGACCTCAATATATTACATGCTGTACAAACACACACAGAGGACGCCAGAGCTAGGCATGATCTAAAAATAGTGATGTTACAACACTCATACTCCTTGATTAATGGGCTGGGCGCAAAGTTTAAAGATGGTGTGCGGGTGTCTCTTATACTATTCTTCTTAAAGTTAATTAGTGCCACTCTTAGGGCTATAATTAGTTATACAGTGCAATTTTAAGCAGCAACACACCAGCAGGCAAATAAAAATAAGTATTTCACAAGCTGTTTCTCATCCAAAAATGTTAGTGCTATAAAGCATCAAGAATGACTGAGAAATCTCAATGCTTCCCAAATAATGAGGCCAAGCTGATAGTATAGGGATTTCAGCTGTGATGAGATATGTGCTCAAGGGCTCACATAAAAACTTACTGGTTTCATTAAGCTGTTGAGTTGGGTGTCATTGAGCTATTGAGTGCTTGGAAAAACACTAACGTAGCTTTTCTATGTTATACAATGCAGAATTTCATTTTCATGTAGATAGGAAGAGAATTATTTTATTTTATTTTTATTTGAAAATTTATCCTACAGTTTATAAACATCAACAAGGAAGGAGTAACTTGTGTTAACACCAATCAGTTAACTCAGTTCACCAATCAGTTAACTCAGTTCAGCAAAGACTTAAGTATGCCCTTTGATCAAAATTTTATCCTGTTTAGAGAAGGAGTTTTAAATCTAATAAAAGACTAACAATCTTCAATAAAAAGACTAACTCTCTTCAGTCAGTCCAGAGAGGCATGTGGTGATTCATATCATGCACTTGGTAACCTTTTTGTTTCCAAGGGATAAAAGGGAGCTTAGACCAAGAGGCAAGTTAAGAAAACTACTTCAACATAGAGCTGGAAAGGTCTGGGAAACAGCTGAGTCACAAAATCTCAAGTGCTTAAATTAAAGAGTGCTAATTTAGGTTAGGAAGGTGCTATTCTTTCAGCTACATTTACAATTCCCTCAGCTGGAAGATGAGAACTGGTTGTATTCATCTTCTAGCAGTAAAAGTCAGAGCTTTAGAAAGTGAGGGTGACTTCTACAATTAATTGTCACTTGAAATACTTTGAGTACTTTCAATAAGACATTTATCATTGCAGGACAAGAACTATATATAGTATATAGAACAGCACAAGAAATTATTGAAGCCAAAAGCAGCACTGTGGTGTTAAACAAGTGAACAAAAGAATAGCATCATATAAGAGTATATAATTATGTACATTCTTTTTCTGAAATACCTTTATTCCATCTTGTCTTGAAAACTTATCTTCTAAAAGATTCCTTCCTTCCTTCCCCCATTCATTCCTCCTTCTGTAATATTCCTTCAAAAGATGCCCTAAAAAAGCCTGTCTACTGTGACTTTTCAGACTATTTATGTCTTTTGAAGATGATCCTTGTACATCGGAGATAAAAGCAGCCTGTTACTTTTTCAGACCTAAGAAGATAATATATTGTTTAAACAATACATTTTAATGTAACTTACCTAATTTTCAAAATGGACCATACGTACATTTTGACAAGAAAGATTTATGATAATGATTTTCAGTTTAATACAGGTATTCCATAAGATGACCTTCATTGAGCTAATAGAGTTAGGGGTAATTTCAGTTTGTATAATTCAATATGCAATGCAGATTAAGAACTGAGTTTCCATGTTTTATATTTTTCTAATGCTTCTGGTTTTCTACTTTCTTGTAACATATTTCTATTTCCACCACAGATTCAATATGATACTTGATACCACACACATTTCTGAAGTGTCATAATTAAGCATCCTAACGTCATAATTAAGATACTAATATTTTCAGGTTGATTTTTAAATGTTTTCTGAATTTTCAGCAGTCCTATAGTATTTCTGGGATAGTTTCTCATCTTTCTTCAGCATTGTTAGAGAAATGTTGTAATTATGTTAGAGAAACAATGTAATTATGCTTCTGTGAAAAATATTGCACTATTCAGATTTGAATAAACTTCGTCCTGTGTAGGCGGTTTCTGTGGCCTTAAACAATCTAAATGCATCATAGAGATATGCAAATTTCACATTAATTAATTTAGTCTAGAGCTAAACCTCTAACAGAGACCACACGTTGAAGCTATCCAAGTGAGTCATATCAGTTCTTTTGCTTAAGCTTTGCCATTGCCCTGGTGCTGGGCTGTGGTATGTACTAGCCTTCAAAAAAGAATAGCTGCGGACAAAAGTGATTCTGCTTCTCCATAAAATTATAACTCATCTTGATTTTAAAAATTATATTTAAGATCCTAATAACTTTTACACAATTACAATAAGTAAAGTTAGGAACTTTATCTCAAATTAATTTATCAAATAGATTTTTTTCTTGACTGCAAGTTATCCCCAAACTCATCTCAAAGTTATCCCAAAACTCATCCCAGACCTCATTTTGGTAGACTGTAGCCACTGCAGTTGCAGATAAAACACCAGAACCTGAGCCACAAATCTCTAACCTAAATGATATATGAGACCTTCCTTTCCTGAGGTGCATCCCAGCTGAATCTACTGTTTCCTTCTCCCACTGCCTGGGATAAGCAGTCTGATATGACACATGCGGTAACTGCAGAAAGAAATGGCTAGATCCTCTCCATGAAGAGTTTCCAAAAATTGTTAACTAATTTGCTTTCAATAACTGTGTGTCCCTTCTGTTATACTATCATTGCCTACAGTGAAGGACAACTGAAAAAACATGAATAACGATAGTCTGTTTCCGTGTCTTGGACAGTTTGTACAAAGCATCTGTTCTACTTTAATATAATATAGCCAGGGAAATGAAAAGGTGTGAATAATACATATTAATTGTGATTTGAAGTGGAAAATTAAAATAAGATGAGATTCATTTAACAAGGATGATTTCCCTCATTTGCACTTTTCTTTTATGTCTCATAATAGTTTGCAATAAAGTCACAAAACAAAAAGTTTTGTGTTAATGGACTGCTTAGACACCTATAGGACACACTGTGCAATGTTAAACTCACTTGTTTTGATTGCAGTGTTAGTTATATTAATATTCAAGCATAAGAACCATTGCAGACA
Source organism: Megaceryle maxima (assembly GCA_024605025.1). Taxonomy (NCBI): domain Eukaryota; kingdom Metazoa; phylum Chordata; class Aves; order Coraciiformes; family Cerylidae; genus Megaceryle; species Megaceryle maxima. The sequence goes on along the minus strand of JANHGN010021347.1, from coordinate 20,164 downwards.
TTAGTTTAAAGCTCTTTTATATAGTTATTTGAAGAGTGCTACAGACATATGTAGGAATATTTGAGTTGATATCTAATCCTGGTCCAGGATATTCAGGTGGCATAGTCAAGGAAGTGACAGCTGTGGCCTTCTAGGAGCATTCTCAGTCTTAATTGTGTTACAGAGAGATCACAGGAACCAATAAACCCTTTCCCAGGCAAGGGCAAGTCTATCACTTATTTCATCCTGATATAAAGAGGCGAAATGTATCTTACTCTGAAACTACTTAATTTCTCTCTATGTTTATGAATTAAGCCAATGATGGTTCATCACTCACAACTGTGTAAAGATCCTTATCACACTGACATCTGAATTCAGGCCAAATGAATTCTATGAACATTCAGGAATAAGTGTTATCAATAACAAACAACTAGAATGAAAAACAAATATCAGGGAACTCTGGCAGCAGGCCATGAGGTAGCTTGGAGTGAAATGGAAATGTACTTTTCTTTTAAAATACAGGAAAGCAGTCACTAAACTTGCAGTGGGGAAGAGAAAAAAGTTTAGCTGAGAGGCCATAAGCACAATCTTTAAACATACAACTACAGTAAGAGATTCCTGGTGTATATGAGCAGATAGGAGACAAATTGAGGTACTTTATAAGGATCTTCATCTCCACTGAAATGCCATTGGTTTGGCTTGTTAACGGCTTATGGTGTTGTATAAATCATCTGAGATTAAAATCAATAGAGGTACATAAATGAAGATGCACTAGCAATTAAGTGGATTGCTGAATAGGTCTGCTTGGGATAGAGTCCAAAACAGATTGCTTGGAGTTTCAGTTCACTCAGAAATTTAGCTTATTCATCCAGGCAGCTAAGCAAAAGATATCTAAAATCAAACCTAAAGCTATCCTTATTCTAAGCATATGCTCCATCAGAACCCCTCCCTTATCTTAGACAGAAGTCATCCTGAGAGTCTGTGTATGACTGGACTGAGTCAAGGAAGAAGGAAAGGTAGAGGTTGTGAAGTGGAGGTGTTTATCCTTTTTGTTACCAGTTCTCTCTCTCCTCCACAGAAAGAGGACTTTAAGTATTATCAGCACATAGTGATTGTGTAAAATTCCTGCAGGATACCTAGAAAGGAGAGTGTTCATTTAAGATATTTCTAAATTACAATAAATAACAACAACAAGAAAGAATTTCTCAACATGCAATCTTGCATCAAAAAAGCAGATAATGGTGAAAGAATTTTCATTAAGATTTAGGTTACTTCTGTACCAAATTTAAACCATCTTTGGCTCACCAAAAATGTGACCGCAGATTGTAGATAAGTGACATAGATGGTAACACTGGGAAATATTGCCAGACAAACCTCGTGACTGAAGGGCAGGAAAGTTAGTAAGTAGTTCAATATAATTCATAGGCATTGCAATATAGTTCACAAGCATTAAACAACTTTCTAGGCACAAGTATATGTATTTAACTCATGACAAAATCTGTTGGAACAAGCAATGTCCACACAGCTTTGAGGAAAAATAAAATATGAACTTTTTCAATTTCTAGCATTAGATATCCATGTTAGAAAAATTTAAAAAAACTTAAGCATTATTCAGCATTATAGACACATTATTCAACATTAGATTTTCTTCACCTTTTCAAAGTCCTGCAGTAAATCTCCACGCTGATTTGTAAATAAAAGCCGAGCCTTTCTGGGAATGCAATGACCACTGGTCTATAACATATATCACAGTGTTACATATTTCCTTTAAGGTTCACTGTATACATTTGTGTTATAAAATAATTTCCCCCAAAGAAGTACTTTAAAAAGATCATAAAGCTGCATGAATTTAAGTGTAGTTACTGCACAGAGAGCCACATCGAAATCCAATCCTCTCCTTTAATTTCACATTAGAAGGTATCAGTATATTTCATGTCAGCAAGCAGGTATTAAAAGTTAGTCATTTCAAAGCCATTCACAAGGATTTCTTGTGATGGAATTAGGCATCACAAATTATTTTCAGCTGGATTGCAAACAGCATAGTATCTAAAACATCAGGGAAAAAAGAAGGAAAAAAAAAAAAAAAAAAAGGTGATCAAATAATTCCATATCCAGGACAAATTCAAAAACAAAGAAGAAACTTTTTTGCATACCATCCCTCCAATTTATAACACAATACAAAGACATTACAATAGTGTTCCTGTATTCAGCAAATGAGAAATGTCAAAACAAAGAAGGCACCAAATCCATATAGGAGCATGACAAGTTGATTTTAAAATAATGTTTTCTACAAGCAGGTGCTGTTTCCATGATTGATTATTCCAAAATTTTATAAAGATACAAGGTCTTAGGCTTATGGTTTTGAGAGGGGAAAAGCAATTCAGCAATTCTAGAGAACATTTGACATAAACTTGCATTGGTTTCTCCCTTTGTCATCGTTACCAAATATGTGATACTTCATGGAGCCCAATAGAATTGTTAATAGACCTAAATTTTTATATGCCAGCTTGCTTTATGCTTTTGATCTCCCTTGCAAATAAATGATTTTTTTTTTTTTTTTTTCCCCCTACTGGTTATCTATTCCATTATATATCCCTTTGAGAACAATGCTGATTTCTTTATTTGTAATGACTAGCAATTGTTTCACAGTCTCTAGCCATACTGTTGCATAATAGAATAGAAACCAAAGCAGTAAAATTTCTACATTCCATGAAATTAAGTTGCCTTTAATTTGTCCTTCAACTCTTAAATGAATCCATTTTATGTAAGGAGAGGAGTCAAGTTAAAGGTGTAAGATTATCACGTTAACTTTTTATTAATAAGAACTGTAAAAATATCAATGGAATACTCTTTAGAGTCAAGTATTCCTGATTTATAATATACAAAAATTTAAAAATCTAGAACATAATTCTCAATATAACAAAATTCAAGATCAAGTGTCTGGTCACTATACAGGTTTGGTCACAAATAAATTTTTACAAAATTAGCATACTGCATCAGAAATGATGGAGTTCATTTATTGAAAAACACAGTGAATAATTTACCTAAAACTTTTTCATAGCATCAGGATATATGTAGAAACTCTTGCCAAAAATTAAATTGAAACACATTCTTCAGGAATCTCCATTTCATCTCAGTGTCCATAGAATAAGCATATTTCTCTAACCCTTTGAACCTTACCAGAAGCTAAGACAAAAGGACTGGATTGTAGGGAGGAGGGATATAATGCAGAAAAGAGTGGAAAAGTAGTCATGACATTTTTTACTTGGATTTAGGGCAGTTTTACCCTTTGTAATGAAATGCTGATTTGGTATTAGAAGTGACACAACCAACCACCAGTTTCTGTGAAGGTGTATATCCCAGGCAATGAGGGGGTTCTTGATCCTGCTTGTTGGAGATGTTATTTTCCACCACTGCTGAACCCCTCGAGGTGTATCGAGAAGGGGCAGTGGGATGAGCAATTCCAAAAGTTTGATCTTACCAGTTTTCCATTAAATAACCAAGAAGGGTGTTTTATAACCAAAAAGCTTGTCTGATGTTCAGTTTAATTCATTTTTATTCACTTTTTCCTTTCCTGAGCTATAATTTTGGCACAACTTAGAAGTCCCTGGTGAATAGGTAGAATCTTCTTGCTGTACCAGATGGTAAGGGAAAGTATCTAGACTAAGAGCTAGACAAAAAACATTAATCCACATGGATTAAAAAAAATAACAGTTAAGTGCTTAGCTAACCAACTGCTAAGTACATAACTAACATTAATGTGACAAATGTTAAAAAAAAGGAGTTCACATCCACTGACCACAATAACCAACAAAGCCACTGACTCAGCTATGTCAGTAGGCAAGGTGCTGTATCAGGCTCAAGATAAGGTCTCCAGAGTCTGTTCTTTCTCTTCCTCCTTCTCCACAGCAAGTGATACTAGTGGTGCAATGCCTTCATACTGTGTGGGGCAACCACACCTGCCAAGATGCAAAAAGGCCCAGCCAAGCTTCCTCTCCGAATTCCACTCCTTCATAAAGTACCTGAACTATGGTGGTCTGCTTTCAGAGTTCTTATGGCTAAACACATCTTCATACGGGTTTTTTCACATTAGATTTTTTACCATCAGCTCAAGGTCTGTGATGGCGAGGAACCTCTGACTCACAGGTGGACAAAAGCATTGTTGTAGAAGGAGTAATTCTGAAATTCAAAATTTTATTACAGAAAATCATGTAAGATATACACTTGATGTATAGTAAGATACACTAAATATACATTCAATTAAACCTGTATACACATTTGCTGCTACTGCCACACATTTCCTATTACTTTCCAGAAAAACAGTCAAAATGATTGAAGATGTTCTGTTTATTAAACTGCTTAGTTAGTATCTTCAAAGTTTATCTACTGAGTGCCTCCTAGAAAAGCATATGAGTTCAGCTCTTCCTATCGTTATGAGCAGGAGAAGATTTGTACAGTTTATTACACCTCAGTGGAGCAGGCCCTCGCAAAAGCTTTTATGCACTCATTCATGCCTGAGGAGTGAGAAAAGGAAGCTCATCATCCACAGTTCCAAAAATGTGAATTTGTGTTTTTCTCAGTAAGCAAAGTGCTTTGAGACCCAGATGACTTTGGTACATATCAGTAGTTTTTAAATCTGCCATTCTCAGACTCCCAAAGAGTCCATGAACTGCTTCAAAGAGATTCAGAGAAGCTACTTTGAACCAGATAAACTCAGAGATAATGTCACCATTACCTTTTTATGACTAGTGAGTGTGAAAAGAGACTGGTCAAGTGTTTATCTTTTCCAGTCTAAGTATTTGCTGGTGATACAGTCATTTTGCTTGATGTTTTTCCTGCAAGTGCTGATAACCTTCTAAATTTTATCATAAACAAAACTGGTGGGCCACTTTTACTGTCAGTCACACCTCTTTTACAGCAAGTTATGCATGTGATACATTCAAGTGGTCCACACTTCCAGCCTACTTATCCCAGTCACAGATGATGAAGAACCACCACACAGATGTAACAAAATATTAAGTACATGAACGCTATACCTCAAAGACTGGAACACAGTCTGCAAGTTATACTTTTGGATGTTTCACCCACACTTCTTACCAACAGACTTGGCATTACTGAACTAAACCCTGGTATGGCTTCATGCCAGAAGTGTTCATCCAGATGTACTCAAGAGCCCATCCCCACACCCTGTGGGGTGTAAGCCTTCTGGGACAGTCATAAGGCTTTTGGACTGAACAGTGTGTTTTGACACCACACTATTTGATCACTGTGTATCCATTATTTCTTGCTGTTCATCATTGTTCAATGTGGAAACCAAATGTCAAACTATTGCTGATATTCACCTGCACCTTTAGGTTTGATGGGATGTTGCAGGCATGTTATGGAGCTTAATTAAAACATTATTTAGTCAGGACATTTGTATCATTTAAAGTTTACAAGGGCCAGTATATAGATTACAAGGGCCATTAATAATACATATCTATTAAAAAGCCAAAAAAAGTGAGCTTGCTCTGCTTTAGAAGTAATTAAGTACTATATTGTTCAGTTTAGAAATAGGTAATGGATAATTATCTATGGGAATGCTGTTTATTTATCATTAACCTACAATTTAGTTAAGTTTGAGTCTCCTAAGATTGACTGTGCCAATATATTAACAAATGCTTTTTATTCTCTTTCTGTAGTTTATGAATGTTTCCACTCTCTCTATCACTTCATTACACAGCTTTGGCCTAAGTAGTTTTGCACACAGGGAAAGTCTGAGCGTACCCATGGTTTGAGCTAAACAGAGCAGTGGGTCATTAACAGCTCTCTGCAGTTATTGCTCTTCCATACACTCAGTGTAGCTCTCTGAGGAATGTAAAGTCTATTTCTTTAATTTCTTGCATACTAATCAGTGTAGATTGAAGGCATGAGACCATCACGATTCTGAAAGTGTATCAACAATTTCAAAAAACTAATAGAACTGCAACTTTGAACTTCATTAAAAGAACTAATGTTACTGCAGAAATCAGAAAAACACACATGCTTCACGGGTCTGAATAAAGCAAGTGAGTAAGCAATAAGCATCAGAAGTTATGGATGATGACAGGCTAATAGACATTTTTTCAGTATATTCCATTCTTTCACCTGAGGTAAAAATTACTCTCCATGGTGACATATTGCAGAATAATGACAGCATGAAGAGACATACCCATTCCAATTTAACTGCTGAGGAATCAATGAATACCATATGAACTGACTATTCATACTTAAGTGTCTGGGATGGAAAAGGCAGTCTCAAAAGAGAAGAAATAGCTAACTGAATCAAATTTTTGATTTAAAAAAAAACCAAAAAAACTGCTGTTACTTATGCTTAAAAAGCATTATAAAAAGAAAATCCTTGACACTATAAATTGATTTATCTTGCTCATTGCTTATGCTCCTCCTCAAGCCCAAGAAGGAAAGCTTCCACATCTCTCCACAAAACCATTCAATAATTACCTTCCCCTGATCAGTCTAATTTCACCAATATGTTTTCACTTCTATCCCCCAGCTGAAAGTTACCTACTGTGTTCAGAGCACAGTCACCAGTGCCAGATGTGCTCCTGTTATGCAAAAAGAGTGAAAAAAAAAAGAAAATAATAAGATGACATGCCAACATTCTCATCAAAGTGGCAAAACCAAAGAGTTAAGTTCTCCTTCTTCTGTAGTTTCTAGTAATGAACTGAAAAGCCTGTAGTGGAGAAGAGACAACTTCTAGCTCAGAAAGCTCCCAGTTCCTGCAGCAGTTCGTGGGAACCCAGTGAATGGCATGTGAAGCTGCAGCTACTTATGGGGGGTTTCATTTCTGAGGATCAGAAAGTAAAAACACCTTATTCAGATGTGAAGCCATCCCATCATATTTCACACCTCCTCTCTCCTGGTCCAGAAGGGACTTCAGAGGGCTTGGGGGATAAGGCATTAATCATTGTCTCTCTGTCTTTGTCATTATTGTCCCATAAAGGGTGAGCACAGAGGGCAACAGTAGGAACATTTGATTCCTGGAAAGTTCTGCCTATCAAACATCTCACCAAGTGCCATTTGCTCAGATGTGTTCAGTGCCGATAACACCATCGCAAGCAGCTCTGAGAACAAAAGGAAACCTTCAGACTACTCATTCTTTCAGTCACAGAATCAGGAGAAAATTAATAGTGCCTAAGAACCACTGATGACCCGTGAAGATTGCTGACCTGAAGAAGGGAGGTTTCCTTATTAGAGAGTGTTTTCATCTGTCAGTTGAATAAAAATTTCCCAGTTTTCACACAATGCTGTTGTAGCAAATCTGTTACTTGGCATGTCATGGTCTCTATCTTACCCAGTTGAGTATAGATAATATCATCCACACAGAAATATTTTTCCCCTGAAGCTCTCAGCTCCTGATGTTTACATCATTAGGATATAAAAGGTTCAGCAAGCACAGATGTATCTAAAGCCTGGTTGAATTTACATCTTAGCACTGAAAATTCCAGCTTACAAGGCTCCTTTTTCCAATGGTACTATTTGTACTGTATGTATAAACATGAATTTATCTATCTCCTGCTTCAGAGACTGCTTCTAAAAGCCTAGTTCTAGGAATCTGAAAATAAAGGGTTTTCATCATTCCTGAGAGTGACCAGAGAAGGAGGAGTTAAGATAACAAAGGAAACACACAAGATAAGGCAGGTTAAAGAGATAAAGCTCTATCTCCCCCACTTGCTCAGTGGTTATCAAATCTCAGGATCACTGTGTAACTAATGAAAGGTAAATGTGGAAAGTCAGCCTACGTCAAAGAAAAGTTTTGAGATGAGAGACCTGTGCATTGCTTTGGGAATCTTCTCATCACTGTCCTACTCAGAGTGCAGTTTAGTTCCCATCAGCACTGTGGCCTGCAATATCCTCAAAATGTGTTGTCCATGCCTGGCCTTAATTATCTGTCTCCACAGAGGGACCAGGGCAGGACATCTTCAGAGAACACACACACATGACATTAAACTGGCCACCTGACAGGAATGTTCATCCACATAAAAGCTACAGAAGCAGAAGCTTTTCTACAGTGAGGAAAAGTAAGAGTAGTTCAGATGCAGGCACTAAATATGAGTTATTCCTTCTTTTTCCTAAATATATTCTTAGGTGACCTAAAAAAATTAGACTTTTTGCTTTCTTTTACAGTGGATTTTTTTTCCTTATTTAAAAAAATATGTACTTCTGACAAATATTTTATAATGTAAATGGACTTCACCAGGCTGCGTGTCGAAATTGGAGATGCTTTTTTATTCCAGCTTGTCCACTAATGGTATTACTTCAGTCTCCAAGGATCTACCTTGTACTCTTAAGTCTTTCTTTTTCAATATTTTCATTTCCACTGAAAGATACCTCCAGGTCACATTGGTTAAAAAAAAAAAAAAAAAAAAAAAAAAAAAGAAGAAGTTAAACCCACAAATTTAGAGGCATAGGGGAAGAATTTTTTGGACCATAACTTTGTTATTTGA
>JANHGN010021347.1:0-11599 GCA_024605025.1 Megaceryle maxima | reverse complement strand
GTTGAGAGGTTTTTCCTACTTCATCAATTTTTTATTTTTAAATTTTTTAATATACAAAAAAAAAACCAACCACGACACAAGAGTAAAAAAAAAAAAAAAAAAAAAAAAAAAAAAAAAAAAAAAAGAAGAAGTTAAACCCACACATTTAGAGACATAGGTGAAGAATTTTTTGGACCATAACTTTGTTATTTGACATGAAGTACATGACTGATTTAAAAGACAGTTGATAAAATTTTTAAATTTTAATACATTGGTTAGTATGATGCTGTCCTATTTTTTTTTTTGGTAATAAATTCCACTCATCAATTTTATATTCATGACTGTTACAAAAATCACATCTATATTAGTATTTTGTGCCCATGCACTTTTATTTAAAACTCATTTGAAAGGTTTTTAATAGTGTGAGTAGATAACTGTTTTTTTGTCACCAACTTATGAATTTCATTGAAGTCGCACAGTGATTTTTTTTTTTTGATGCATGAACATCCAAATTTTTATTTTAAGATAATTTCCAGACTTCAAAAACATCACTAAACCATAATCTAAATGTCCAGAATTAGAAGACAAAGAAAGCAAGTTCTTTCAGTTAATACCTGAAGCTTATAAAAGCATCTAAACATGTTTCAAACATTTTGTACTGGAATACTGTGTATGTAAATAATCATACATTTAGATGTGCAAACTGAGGCATACTTAGAGGGTAAAGCGATAGATAAACTGCATTGAATCACACAAGAATCATTAGGGGCATAAAAAAAATGATTTAGAGATTACATGTCCTTTTTACTGATAAATGCATTCAAAACCACGTGAGATTTTTTTCCAAATTTATGCCACTTGACACCAGGTTTTTGACTGATTGCAAAATCCTCATGAAGAGGAACTAGATGTTGCTGAAATATGTATAGAAGACTTCAATTTACAGAAATCTAATACTGCCTATACTTATTTAAGCAGCAGAAAAAAAAAAAGAAAAGGATTTTTTTAGTAACGTCATTTAATGAAGAAGGCTGGGAAAGTTTTTAGAAGAGTCACTTCAGTCACAGGGAAATTCTTGGAAAGTACAGGTGTTCTCTCCAAATATAAAACAACAAACCAATTCTCTCTGCCTATATTTAATTATAAAATTGAATCATATAATTGTTTATGTTGGAAAAGACCTTTAAGATCATGGAGTCCAACCATTAAGATAGCACTGCATAGCTTATTCATAGAATCACAGAACTGTCACAGAAAAACCTCTAAAACAAACAAAAAAACCTCAGCATCCAACTAGAACATGTCCTGAAATGCCTCATTTACATGTTTTTTGAACACCTTCAGGGATGGTGACTCCACCACCTCCCTGGGCAGCCTGTTCCAATGTCTCACCACTCTTTCAGTATAGAAATTTTGCCCAATATCCAATTTAAACCTCCCCTGATGTAGCTTGTGGCATTTTTCTCTTGTCCTGTCATTACTTACTTGGCAGAAGAGACCAACACCCACTCACTACAACCTCCTTTCAGGTAGTTGTGGAGAGCGATAAGGTCTCCCCTCAGCCTCCTCTTCTCCAAACTAAATAATCCAAGTTACCACAGCCTGTCCTCACAGGACTTGTTCTCCAGACCCTTCACCAGTGTGGTTGACCTTCTGTGAACTTGCACCAGCAACTCAATGTCTTTCTTGTGGTGAGTGGCCCAGAACTGAACACAGTACTTGAGGTGCAGCCTCACCAGTGCCAAGTACAGGGGCAGATGACTTCCCTTCTCTGCTGGCCAGCCTATTTCTGATACAGGCCAGGATGCTGTTGGCCTTCTTGGCCACCTGGGAACACTGCTGGCTAATGTTCAGCCAGCTGTCAACCAGCACCCCTAGGTCCTTTTCCACCAGGCAGCTTCCAGCCACTCCTCCTCAAGCCTGTAGCATTGCCTGGGGTTGTTGTGACCAAAATGCAGGATCTGGCACTTGGCCTTGTTAAACCTCATACAATTGTCCTCAGCCCATCAATCCAGACTGTCCAGATCCCACTGCAGAACCTTCCTACCCTTGAGCAGATTGACACTCCCACACAGTTTGGTGGTGTCTGCAAACTTACTGAGGAAGTTTGCAGGCGACACCAAATTGGGTGGAAGTGTTGAGGTTGTGTATTATTTTTATATCATTGTATATATGTAGTGGTTTATATAAGCTTATCTTTACATATTCATATAGAAATTCCTTTTATTATGTATGAATCCACATTTTTCATTCATTGCACTCCAAATAAGGGACATTCAGCTGTGTCAGAAATTAAAGCAGTGAGACACAGTTTATATTTTCATGGAAGTGATTGCAAAACAGAATTGATGGAAATAATTTGGAAAAGCATTTGCAAAACAGATATCCACACATGCTTTAAGAAGAGCCATGGATACTGCACTAACATGCTGCCACTGCAGGAGTCTGACTCAAGGTGAGATCCTCAGGCTTTCACTGAGTTGTCATTTATGCCCAACTGTGCCCCAGCTTCACTGACATCACCAACAGGCATAAAGCACAAGCAAGGTGCACTAACATGCAGAAAGCAAGTTTGGCATCTCTGCTCTTTTTTCTGCCTCAAGGCCCCCTGGTTAAGAAACTCACGCAAGACGAAGGAGGAGCAGAATTATAATTGCCATCTCTGCCCAGAGGGACTTGAGCTTGCATCAGCCAGATCACAGGTAAGCCATCTGCAAAGAGCTCTGGGCACAGCCGGCGGGCTTCTCCAGGCCAACACTCCCTCAGCCTGACTGCAGGAATGAAGCAGTACAATCAAATATTCACTAGTACAAAGTAGTGGCATAAGCAAACAGGGCTCATGGGAAAGGGACCTGGACTCCAGGTTCTATTCCCGTTCTTGTATTTTAGAAGGCAGTGCAGAAGGGGACAGGGTGCAGGTCACAGACCTATCCCTTGCCATTTTTGACTGATTGCTGTACATGACTCCATCTTCAATGTACTGCCTTTGTGGGATAGCCCAATTTGATGGATGTTGCATGAAGACACCAAACATCTAGACATGGATTCTCCTAAGTCCCAAAGCCTACAGCTTCAATGTTCTTAAGCTTTTGAGTCTTCAACATTGTGCAACCAGACAGGAACCCAAATGGCTAACTGAAGGCCCAAAACATGGCTCAGGTTCTATTAAATAATGAAACTTCCCTACTGCCACCTGTTCTGTTTAAACAGCTCCAAGCTTCAAACAAGTATTACACCCATATTTCCACAAGCTCATGACACAGAAAATCACACAGAGACTGTACGAATCCTATCATCAACTGCATCAGCACTGCAGTACACCAGATCAAGAGCAACACATCCTCTGTATTTTCAACTCCACAACCAAAGAACTACCTGTTTGAATTTCCAAAAGTGTCTTGCTAGTAAGTAAATTTACAATATCCAGGTGGGTGGCTCAAATTTCCCAAGTGCATAGAGTCCAATAGCTCCCAGATAAAGTTGCATCTAAGTAGCATTCTTGAAGGTTTTACAATAGTATTTGACCTTGTAGATATTAAGTCAAATCTTAAAGAACTTTAATCAGTGTCTCCTGGTAATAAAAGGTATTTTGAAAACATCCAAGCAAGCTGCTGAAATCAGTCTTATCAAGAGCTGAAAGCTGTAAAGGCCTAGAAAGCTTATGCAGTCCTGGCCAGTATTACACACTGTAATGAAGATGGGTGTTCCAAGCAAATTAAAGTTCAGCTAATAAGATGGACATGTCAATTAATTTTTTTTTTCCTGAGGAGAAGAGAATAATGAATTTAGACTGACTTTTCAGAACAGGTGTCTTGTTATGTGTCATTTATACGTGCAATGGATACCCTTTTGCATTTTGATTTTTCTTCATTTCTGTGTCTGTAGTGTTAGTGTTTACCATATGTTGAAGGAAGATGAGAAATATTAGAATTAAAAACAGAAGTGGTGGGAAGTGGTACTTACTATGGCCCTGCACAGCAGCTGGCACAAGTGGGATCTTAAGATTGTTAACAACTGCCGTTATCTGATTGCCCTCTCTCACACCTCATCATATGCAATCAAAAAGCTCTAGAATCAGCATTAGTTAAATTTTACAACCTTTTACCTCAGGTGGATCCAAGACAGTTTTAATGAAGAAACTATTCTTTTATATTCACTAGAAAAAATTATTTCTACCTGACCCAGAACTTTCTAGAAATCTGCAGGGCATGAGAATAATCCCTGCTAATTAGGGTACCTACATAAGAGATGGGATATATGGGTCCTCAGTGCTGCCCACTTAGCTGTACAGGTAAAGCCACTCCTCTGAAGACAGTCTAAGACCAGAACCTCCCAACATGTTATGTGGAAGGCCTGAGTTTAAATTTCTGCTGTAAATCAGAAAAAGAAGCACTAAGGAGCTGTCTTTCCCACATTCACAGAGACCAGCCTGGTTTTGAGAAGGGGGCATAGCCTTCTCAGTTAACGAACCTTGTTGTTAATAAAGCCTTAATTCAAAACAAAACAGCTATTTAAGAATAGGAAGAAAAACAAAATCAAACAAACAATGAAACAAACAAACAAACAAACAAACCAAAAACAAAAACAAAAAAAAGGCCAAACCCCACAGCTTTACTTTTGCATTGCCTCTCTTTTTTTTTTTTTTCCCATTCCCAGCAGCATTGTCCAGTGCTTACATGAAGCAATTCCAGCTATATGGCTTTCTGCTTCTATTCAACTCCCTGAGCAAACTAAAAGCAGGAATTTAGTAACATTTCCTCTCAAATTTCTTGTCTCTGTGTTCATTAAAGGATGTGCTCTATAAAATCTGTATCTCAACATCCTCAGTGTAGCTGTCTGCTTCAGAGCTGTTCACATGAGACTTACCTTATTCTCAGCAGCGAGCCTCAGGCACATCAGGGCACAATTTACCTTCTCCAATACAGCTATCCAGTCTGGGATTCAGCTGTTGAAATGTAGGTGTCTAATGGTATTTTTGATGCCCTAGAATATCCAGCCAGCCATCATCCCTGCAGGACACAAAACCCCCATACACAAAAACACAGCACATCAGCCTTCCCAGTGCAGATGACATGGATGCCCTAAGGCTGCATCCCCTTTGTTGTTTTGGCCTGGAAAACTAAAGCAGTGATTAATTAAATCCCCAAAATGTTCCCATTGCCTATGAATCAGGTTGTTTTGTGGTGTGTGTAAACTGTTTTCATTTATCAGATTATAACTAAGCCCAAAAGCCCACTGCACATTTGCAGATGTGCTCCAGTATTTAACAGAGACATATGGATCCAAACCCATGTCTGAAGGAATAGTTGCTCCTTCAGACAGTTTCAAGGCACACATGATAAGGACAAGTAGATTGGGGACCTGATTCAACCTATTCTGAAGTAAAATATCCAAATTACATGTAGGGAAATTTTAAAACCATTAGCACCAGATGCTTTGATCTACTGCTCTGGTTCTGTCTTGCTGACTTGGTTCCTTGATAAGCTATGTCACATCTACTGACAAGTAAATGAATGCATGGATATTATTCGCTTACTATCACTTTCATTCTATTTTAATTCTGTGTCTTCTGTGTTCTACCTTCACTTCTCACAATAACAGATAGAACATTTAAATGACATTATTATATTTACTGTCATTATTATTTCTGTCAAAGACAAATTATCAAATTCATATATTACCAAAATAAAAATTTTGTAGCCAGGTTCCAGGCTTAGACGATGGTGGAAACCAGCATTAGAACTGTAGTAAATAAATGGGGTTTGTGCTACTTGCCAGAAGATAAGTGTCATCAACAAACACAACAGCAAAAGAGAAACAGTGTAAGTCATTTCCTTTCTTGATGGAAATTAGAGAAGTCAGTTTTGGTCCCAAGAGAATAAAAATTGCTAGAACAACTTCATTTTTTCTTTAACCTTGTAGAGGTTAAAATAAATCAGACCTTTGATCTGGAATTTAAACATCTAAATTTTTTTTTGCTATTTATCCCAAATTAAGTCTTACTACTAATTAAAATTACAACAAATACAGGTAAAGGCACTGAAATATTTGCCTAGTGTATTAGCCCTCCAAGGCTGAAATCAATCCTTGATGAAGAACATGAAAAACATGCTTTTATTAAGTGATTCCAACCCAATAGGATCATTCAAAAACGTACACTTTTATAGCAGGTAACAAGACTCATTTCTTTGATTTAGTATGAAATTATCTATCTTTCAGCTTTTTAATCGATAGCAGAGGTCACCCTTGCAGTTTGGCAGGCCAAAAGGCTGCTTACGGTTTTGGCAGACTTCTGTTATTTGCCTCACAGCAGACAGTCCTTGCTGAACAGCATGGAAGTGCAGATTTCCCCTCATACACATATCAAAAATCAGCAAAGTCCTTTAAAATCTAAGGCTTTTGCATGCTCATACCTGCAGTTGCATAGTAACTATGCACTTCTGGGATGAAATGTTCTGTTCTATTGAAAATGCTTGCATTTGGCTACTGAAGGTGGGTACACTGAAAGATTACACATTCTGTCATAATTTAGATAGGCAAGGCTGAAATGTATCAGAAAATACAAATGCACTATGTATTTCTCCTTGCACACACAATATTTAGAGGTCTGACAAATCATAGCAGAACCATATCCTTCAAACCAACTACATAGTGGGTGCAGGAGTTCAGCCACAGGGGTAAGGTGCATCTCTCAGGGCTAGTACACCAGCAAGATCAATTTGCCTGTAATCCAAGTACATAACACGAGGGGGTTTTCCCAGCTGAGTTGATCAGCAGCCAAATGCAAGAGCACCCATGCCCTTGTTGTTTCATTTCAGACTCAGCTCAAGGGCCTGACAGGCAGAATTTAAATGTATGCACCAGACAAGGAAATGTAAAAATGTGAATGCACAAAGAAGTCAGCTGTAAGTTTTCAGCTGTAAGTTAGCTGCAAAGTTTTCAGTATTGATTAGGAATACTAAAGGGTTTTTTTTATTCGTTAGGATGCTTTCCTGAGATAGATGTATTTTAATGTCATAAGTTTCTCTCCTGCTATATCATGGACATTTTTTCTTAACATCCTCTATAAACTTCCAATCACGTAGTACAACATTTTACAAACAAACAAACAAACAAATTACAAGAAAAATCTTCCATCTAAAGTTATACTAAAGTTATAAACAAGGTCACCAATACTAGGTACAACTGCCCTCTGCCTTTTAAGGATGGTGGTAAAAAGCAGGTAATTGCCTTTAGGAAATCAATTATCTGAAATAAGAGATTCTTCTAACCATAAATATACTAAGAAGCATCTAAGAGTCTGAATTAAGCAGACAGGGAAGATTCATAAGTCTCATTAAGAGAAACATCACAGAAATAAGTACCAGACAGCCATAAAAGACAAACCATTAAATTGTCTTTCCCAGTGTAGGGCTCTGTATGCACTTAACTGCTATTCGTGTTTTATAACTGCTCCAGTTAATGGATAAATCAATTATCTAATTGTCTACACAGGGACAGATTCTTACAGGTTACATCTGCCTGGATTTGTTTGCTGAAGTGATACCAAAATCACCTGCATAAGCTTGCAACCTCATTACCACAAATATTCAAGAAGACAATTCAGAATACAGCAATTTGGTACTTTTGGGATGCAAACATATAATTAGGCTGGTATTTCTCTACTTAAGTATTGATTGTTTTCATTTGTCAGGTATGCTGACAGTGTCCAGAATCAGACCAGGAATGTTAATCACCACCAAAACGCCACCAGGCTCACTGATGCTTTTTTCTCTTAATGTCAACAACAAATACTTAAAATCACACTGAATAACATGTACAACAGGAATAGGCAAAAGACACCAGTTGGGTTCACAGAGCAGTACATAGTCCATCTCACCAGTTAAGCACCATAACCTGGGTGCAAAACAAACAATAAACCAGAAGCTGTACAGCTTGGTATCTCTGACAACGATTTCTGAAATGCTGCTTCCCTGAGGATGTCAGGGAAACCTACAGAGAGCAGCCAAATTTGGGGTTGTTGATCTATTTTCTCACACTAGCCTGCATGTGGATTAAATCCCAGAAGCACAATGTAAAAAGCAAAACAGACTAAGACATATTTGAAATCCAGCACTCCTGAGAGTGCTGCCTGCCCACTTGATAATGCTGTACCTCCTGCAATATCCCAAGCTTTTAACTGTGCCAGTAAATATTTCAATGTCTTGGATATGGCTTTGGTTCCCTAACAACATGAAGATTTCTTGAAATAGATAGTAGCATCTCTGCTAAATTGTGGCATGTCAGCCTAATAATAAGTTGAATTCAGAAGGGCTCAGTTCTGTTTCCAGAAAGGATTGTTTCTGATCTGAGGTTTTAGATGCAGTTAGAGAGAAGAAAAAAAAAAAAGTTAAAAGAAAGAAAAAAGAGAAAAAAATTAAACCAAACCTAGTAGTAACTACAGCTTAAGTTTATACAACCTGCTGACATACAAGGCCACACAGTATGTAGCTGATTGTTCCATTTGTCCTCAACTGAGCCCAAAGCTTGAGCAGGAAGGTCTCTCTCTCAATTCACAGAAGTCAAACTTCAAAATGACAGCTGGACATATCTCTCAGCAGAGGCTGGAGACCAACAGCAAGGACATTTCATCTATGCTTTTTCTGGGGGATGGCATCAAGTACCCCTTCACAGCTCAGACACACTTGGCAGTGAGAGGGAGGAGGTGAAAGCAAGCCCCTGCATGAGGCTCTGCCTGAGAAATACCTGCTGTTAGTTGGAGATCACTCACCTCCTCTCCCTAACTGCCCACCCTAGGTTCCCACAGCATCATAGACATTTATAGTTCTAGGGATGTCACCCCTGGCCCCAAGGCTTGTTAGAGATTTCAAGATGCTCTAGTAAAAAACTTTAGTTTCAACAAGAAGCAAGTTCAAGTGCAAATCCAGACTCTGATACAGGTTTTATATAACCTGTTTATATATTTTTATATAACTAACTATCCCTTTAAAAGACTTGGACTGAAAATTAAAAGCTCCTAAAACATTCCACTTGAAAGTAAATGTAATAAGGAGAATAAGTTTTCTGCCAAACTGAGATATTGTAGCCTTCTCTTCCTTTCATCTACTCTGTATTACCTTGCTTGTTGTGCTATTAGACATATCATAGTCACACAGATGTGACACTAATCACAGGGTAGGAGTTGCCAGCTGCCTGGGAGGATAAAGCAACTCTGACATTATCCCATCAGGCACCCAACAGTGACTTAGGAGATACAGCCATTTAGCTGACCCCTTTCTAAAGAAACAGGTGCCATGTGAGCATGCTGGGAAATCCTTTCTAATGCAGTCAGCTCCCCCTCAACAGTTCACAGCTTAAAGTCAAAAAAAGGTAGCAACATGTATCATTTTGCACACTGAGGTTAGGCACAAAATGCTGAGGCTTCCAGGGGGAGTCTTGCTTGCTGAAGATAATTATGGCTTAGCATGTTACCCTAGTAAAAAATATTTCTCTATTGAAAGCTAAAGATGTTTGGGAGGCTTCAATTACACTTTATATTTTGGACTCAATTTTAGTCTAAAATCTACCCTTGAAGGTACTTCTGCCCCAAAGCTTGGGTACAGGTAAAGAAGCATCAAATTCTACCCTTGAAAATGTTCCCAAATTTGGAGGAAGCTTGAGGGGTAAACCTTTGACCAGCCAAAAAACCCAGTGACTTTGGCAGGCTTTTGAAAACTTGAGAGTTAGATTCAAATATGTTGTGTAGTCAAAATTATCCCAGCTTTCTAGCATTTCATTGTGGTTGCTGTTGCTGCTGTTGTTTTGTCTTGAAGAACTCATTTGGCTGCTTTTGGGCCTTCTTTTGCTCTTACAAAGTATCAGTGGCACAAAGTTATTTTGATATCCAATGCACTGCATCCACCTAGTAAGGTGATAAGCACAATAAAAATATCTAAACACTGACTGATATATGATGTTTTTCACAGGAAAGCACATGTGAGAGAAGGACTTGAAACAAGGCAGGGCAGGGAGAACAGGGACACACAGCAGGAGGTAAATATACTGTGGATGCCACAAAGTTCCTCTAGTCTCACATACAAGAAAGGTCTTAGCCACACCATACAGCACATCCAGTGCCAGGCCTATGTAGAAGCTGAGAAGAAATCAGAAAAAATATGTAAAAGTTGCATTTAGGAGCCAAAAAGTGACACAGATGTTCACAAAGTCCTGTGGTAAAGTTATCACTGTGTAACAGTCATAACTTCTATTAGACTACAAATAGAACCACATTCAAATGAGTCTGTGTGTCATGCTGAATGCTGCATCACCTAGCAAGAGCTGCAGCTTCAAATCCTAGCTCAGGACCTTTACTCCTGGTTTCTTGTGTCTCAATCACTCACCCCACAGACCCCTGTAATGATAGTGACAGCTCATGCATGAGCAGCTCTGCCGAAGGCATGCAAGAAATTTAAAGAATGAAGTCTAAACTTTCTCATCCTCCTGTGATTCTCATTTCATGTGCTCAGCTACCTCACAAGCCTTTCTTACACCCTTAAACATTAACACAGCTATTCTCTTGATGCGTGATTCCTCATTATCATATGGATAAATGATTAATTGTCACCTTACTGAGCAAGTGTAACTTTTATAACTATATGAATCAGCACTGTGCCAAACTTTCAGGAATAATGAGTGTTCAAGGATTTATTGCACTTTATTGCTTCCTGGATCATTTAAAAGGAGTCACTGACAAACAACCATTCACACAGACCTGAAAGTTTGCCTCAGATGTACTGAGCGGTTCTGTATTTCAAAATGCAGACATACCCTCTTTTCCAGCAATTTAATACTGGGTCTTTGGCAGAAAATTCTACAGCTTGTCCTGCAAATGCTACTGTTTGCAATGGCACATCTTGTGTGTTACCAGAAGATAATTTTAATGAAATTTTAAGCATAGTTTTAAGTACAGTTCTAACAATCATGCTGGCTTTGGTCATGTTCTCCATGGGTTGCAATGTGGAACTTAAGAAATTCTGGGGTCACATAAGAAGACCCTGGGGTATTTTTGTGGGTTTCCTTTGCCAGTTTGGAATTATGCCTCTCACAGCCTTCTTGCTGTCCTTGGCCTTTGACGTGCTGCCTATTCAAGCTGTCGTGGTGCTGATCATGGGATGTTGTCCAGGAGGCAGCGCCTCCAATATCATTGCCTACTGGGTGGATGGAGACATGGACCTAAGGTAAGAACAACAGCTGTTCTCCAAGTAGTTCACACGGCCCTTTGTATTGAAAAGGACTGTCTGATTTATTTCTTATCTTCCCAGCCCTAAGCTTTCTTCTTGTAAAGGTGTTTCTTTACTGTAATAGTAGTAAGTATAAGCAGAACATCAAATATCCTTGGTTCATTGAGAATTCATGAGGAGGCTAGCACAATAGGACCATGTATATTAGAAAATGTCTTTATTGTAAATCTTCAGATCCTGCAGAAAATAACGCTTATGAAGATTGCTAAGATAATAAAGATTATGAAATCTTTGTCCAAGTTAGAACCACTTTTGTGATTTTATTCCTCCCAAGATCTTGGGCAGTAAAAAAAAAAAAAAGAAAAAAATAATATTTTTTTAAAAATCAATCAAAATACTTT
>JANHGN010021346.1:12339-30638 GCA_024605025.1 Megaceryle maxima | reverse complement strand
AAGAAAGACAGAAAGAAAGACAGAAAGAAAGACAGAAAGAAAGACAGAAAGAAAGACAGAAAGAAAGAAAGAAAGAACAGAAAAGACAGACAGACAGAAAAGGGAGACATTAGGAAGTCAAATCTGCTAATCTGCCGTACTTGCTCAGTGTGTTAACAGCCAGAAGAATTAAACTACATCTGATATTCAAAAGGACAGGATGAAATGAAGCGCAAAATAAGAGAGAAAATACACCTAAACTCCCACGGATCCATCTAAAGATCCCAGAGGTCAGAGGAAGGAGAAACCTATTTTATCACCCTGCAGGAGCAGCAAAGAGTCATTAAACCTACGGCCTGATAAATCAAACCCTAAACCACCCCAGCACCCCTAAACCACCGTAACGCACCCCACCAGTTGTTAGTAACATTGCCCCTATCAGTGACTCTGAAGCCAAATCGCCTCCCGTGCCCATTCCCAGCCCGCTATAACGCGCAGCAAAGGACCCTCAGGGGGGATACGGAGGGGGGAGTAATAAAGAAGAGCATAAAAAAGGGCAGAGGAGGAACCGCCGCAGCGGGGGGGCGGTGGCAGCAGGAGCTGCGGGACCCGCCGGGGCCGCCCCTGCCCCGCCCGACCCCGCTGGAAACCGGCTCCTGCTGCCACCTGGTGGCCGGAGAGCCCGGGGGGGGTCCCGCTGCAGAGCCCCCCGGGGGGGTTGTCCCCGCTGCAGGGCCTGGGCGGTTCGGGGAAACTGAGAAAGAAACCCAACCTAGAAATTCAGGGAGAACTCCCAGAGGAAAAAAAAAACCAAGCGAACAAAACCAAAACAAACCAAATAGCAAACAAACAAACCCCCCCCCAAACAACAAAAAACCCCCAACCCAAAACCAAACCAAACTCCAAACAAAACAAAAAAACCCCCCGAAACTACAAAACAAAAAAAACCACCAAAAAAAGACAAAAAACCCCAACCAAACGAATAAAAAAAATCCCAAAACAAAAAGCCAAACAACAAAACAAACAAAAAACCCAACCAACCCAAAAAAACCCCAACAAAACAAACAAAAAACCCAACCAACCCAAAAAAACCCCAACAAAACAAACAAAAAACCCCAACAAAAAACACAATACACAACAAAAAACAAAAGCACCAAACATACAAAAAAACCAAGAGCATTTTGCTTCTCTGGAGCTTAGGGTCAGTTCCAATGTGCCCAAATCCCACCACTGGTGGGATTGTACCGGGTTGGAACCCACATCCATGAGCTCCAGCTTTGGTTTCAGGCAGATAAAGGGCACAGAGACATCTCCCTGCCCTCCCAAGTGGCAACACCTGACAGCACAAGAGTTCAGACAGCCTGGGCGGCCAGAGAGTCTTTGGAGAACGTGTGGGTGGGCGTGGGGATGGGTGATATTTTGCCTCAGTCAGACAAGAGAACAAAACAAATTGAAAAGTATGAAGCAATATTACTGAAAGTGAGAAATAAGAGGGTTCCTGAACACCCTGCGTAAGGCGTGGTGCGCAATGCTGAAAAAAAATGAGCAAGATTTGGGCCAGGATCTTGGAACAAGCAAACTGCTCCCAGTTCCTCAAGTCCTCCCATTCAGAAAACAAGAATTTTGTCTATTTGTAAATGCACAAAACCGAGTCAAAGAAATGAATCGTTCAGCATCTCCTCTCCTCTCTGAATAAATGCTAAGTCCTTAATAAAAAAAAAAAAAGAAAAAAAAAAGAAAAAAAAAAAGGTCAAAAGGGCATCAATATTTTGATCTGTTTGGTTTGGTTTTGGGTTTTTTGTTTTTGTTTTTTGGGTTTTTTTAATAGGAAATTAAAAAATCAAGTGTGGCAGTGTCCTGCCCAGCTTTTAGCATTCTGTAAACTTCTTGATAATTTATATGGGAAGGGTTTACCCTACAGACCTCTTAGGAGGTGTGAAAAGTGAACTCTCCCCCTCTCCTACCAAACTCATCCAAAACCCAAAGTTGTTGCATTTAAGCATGTGTGTTAGATTCTGCTTTGACCAAATGAAAGCACTTTGCATGGAAGCTTGTTTTAGTATTAGATTTATAGAGCATTGCTACAGCTATAAAACCAAAGCACTGCAGTTAAATATCCTGTGAAATTCTTGCAAACATATAAAAAAACCCCCAAAACTCCTAAGGAACAAAATGGTGAGCAGAGCTTTTCCCCCGGCATTTTTTCTGCCCGAGCCAGCAGTGGTTCCTCAGCAGCTGGTGCAGAGAGAGCTCCCCCTCCTGTGGAAAATCATCTTTAGCCCTACCCACCCTCGGGAGACTTGTCGCTATTACCCAGCATTATGAGCAGGCCGATGGCAATGTGAGGTGCTAGAAACAGAATATTTTAAATGGATGTAGATGCACAGCCCTGATAATTGATGTTCATCTCCTTTACTGTTTGTGGTGGCTTTGCAAGACAAAAGGTCATTCTATTATTTTTTCTTTTCTCCCTGCTGCAGCAAGATTATCACTGTCAGCAGAAACCATCCAGCATGCAAACGATTCATCTGAGTGTTTGTCACTTCACTAAAAAGAGGAAAAAAACCCAACCCACCCTACCCTGGAATAATGTTATTCTCTGCTGCAAGGGATGAGTAATCTGACTGTTTTTAAGAGGGTGAGGTGCCCCTGTCTGGCGGGCAGATGATCCTGTGCTGTTCTAAACCACCACGCTGCAAACTGCAGCAGCTGACTCAGGGAGCACTTTTCAGGAGCATCCGGCAGCCACCACGCTGAACCCCTTCCAGAGTTTGCACTATATAGAAATGTCCCCTATAAATAGGGGAAGTGCTCATAATAGGTAGCAAAGCTAGTGGGCTTTTCAGACCAGTCTGAGAAATAATTGAGCCTGCACTGAATGGCTGTATTATACCACGTACTGAGCTGCACCAGCCATTTCAACTGGCTATTCATACTTTTTTGAGGACTTTGCTTTTTTTTTTTTTATTTAACCTGATTTGTAATGAATAGTCCTGGTTTTATAAAATGGAAGGTGTTAAGAAACATTTTAACAACCTCTATTTTCCAAGTGTCAAAAGTCTCTTCAGCTTACCAAAACATGGCCATGGGTCTAAGCACACTGTTCCTTGATAAAGAGGAGGAGTTGAGAACAACAACTCAAGGGTAGCAACATAGCTGGCTGTAACAAAAGGTTTCCGCTTCCTCGGAACTTAAAAAGGAGCCAGGGACAGTGACTGAATCAGGCTGAAAGCAACAGTGCTTGATTCCTTATGTGAATTAGCAATCCAAGAAGAGAATGACTCCAGGGCAGGACTCAGCAGCAGCCCTGTCCTTCCAGGATGCAGCTCAACCCCCCGGTCCATTTCTGCTGCAACAGACAACAAAACGGACAGATCTGGGAGCCAGCCTCTGGCAGGCCTGGACACTTGAGGTTTGCAAGCAATGACAGTCCTATTGCTGTAGTGCAGAGCAAAATGTAATCCTCCAGATCCCACCAGGGCTTCTACTCTAGCTCATCTGAACCTCATCCAATAAAACCAAAACTCTCATCTCCCTCGAAGCTCCTGCCGCACTGCTCTGTGACCACAGCTAGCTCACCCTCTGGGTAAGTCCAAGTTGTAGGAAGTATTTTCCATGCATTTAACAGATGGCAAAGCTGAGATAAGGGATGAAGTACATCATTTGGGGCAGAGGTGGAAAGGGAGGCTTGTCTTACCAATGCTCCATCGTGACTATCCGCTCCATCTGTTAACACTTCAGCACGCGATGCCAATCTCCAGTGTGATTCCCATTAGTCTGCAAAGTGCTGCGTGTTGATGTTTTGGTTTGATACTTGGAGAGCTCTGCAGAGATATTTAATTAGATGAAATTAATTCCTTTGAGAACACCCTTCTGGCAGCACTTTGGAAAGTGCTAGGGAGCTTCTGTTGTTCTGACACTTCTTAAAAATTGACATTAGCCATTTCCTAATTTATTTGCAAAAGGACAATCAAACCACATCGTTCCCCAGGTCAAACGATAGCTGTGACTTGCCTGCCAGCGTGGCTCTCAGACCATGTGATGCCAGACCTTCTCACCAAAAGTCTTTTCCCACAGCTGCCAAATCCTTGCTGTTGCTGCCCTGAAAGGTCTTCCTTCTGCCTGAGCTGTCAGAGCCCTCCAGCCTCCCTTGTTTTCTGTCCCTTTTTTGCCACCTTCAGAGGGATTGTGAGATCTGATGATAAGACAGGCATGGCAGGCAACCTTGCTGGCCAGCGCTGCAAGATGACATCCCTTACAGCCACCTGACGGGGAGCAGGAGGTGAAGCAGGAGGCGAATGTCTGTCCCTCTTCATGCCTGCTTTCTCCAGCAGTCAAACAGGGATACTGGTATTTCTTGTGGGACAACCTGTTGCTAATTCTGCAAACCTCCTACAGATAAGGGCACAGAAGGGCAAAGTCTTAATATGATTAAACTTCGGGAGCCCCAGAGGTCTGAGTTTGCGGTCATACCTGGGTTGGAGCTGGGAGGGAAACAGCACAGGCTGCAAGTACTTGTGCAAAACACACATTTCAAATTCAGAATGAACCCCATAAGCCTCTTTCCTTTCACTCTGCAGCCAGCTAGGCTCTGGATGCTAAGACCCAATCACACTGTGTAAGAGACCTTTGGGGTCAGTGGTTGGCAGAAGGGCCATGTGAACTGTGCATCCTCCTGCCACAGACCACTTCTTGGACATTCATCTTCTGTCCCGGTTCCCAGTCCTCCTCTTCTCCCTCTGGGGTTTCATGGGGAGCTCCAGGAGTTTCTCATCCTTTTTGCTGCCTGCATTGACCATTGACCTCTGTGCAAAATAAAATTCTCCTTTTTGAGGTTTGCCTTGGCGTCTGTGCACTTACACTAGGAGAGAACATTTCCTGGCTTCATTGTACGAATCGAAGGCTTGAAGCAGCACCAAAAGGTACAATGTTTAGCCCTCTTCTGGTGTAGCCTGAGCAGTGCAACCATAACAAAGGGGTGAACGGCATGACCTGCATTTTATTCGGTCTCCTCACTTCCTTTAAATTGTCTCTAAATTACATTCCAATTAATGCGAATCTTTCAAAAACTCCACTCGTATCACATCATAAAGGACAAGGAATCTGTACTTAAACACTTAATTAGGGGATGTCTGCAGAGTGCTCTGCAAATGGGATGGTGCTGGAGTATGACAAGCTTTCGGTATTTAAATAGAGCTGTACACACACCCTCGGTGTCCTGAACTGCTGAAAACCTCCTAGCAGGTGATCACAAGCCTTTCTATAATTGAAATGAACTTAATCCTGACAAAAATGTTAGTAGCAGCTGCTGTGAAGGCTGTGGCTGCTCTCCAAGTATTTCTTACATTACCCTGGTCTGTATATTAAAGTGAGACTGATTGCTATGTTGCAGAATCCTGCCACAGAGTGTCTCTTACAAGAAAGCTGCTGTGTTTTAGATTAAGGGCTTTGTTGTATTTTTCATAAGAACACTTTTCTCTTGTGTGATGATTGCCACACAAGGATCTGAGCTGCTCAGATATTAATTACTCAGGGCCTGCAATGGTACTCTAAAGTAACAAGTAAATATGGATACTCACTCTCACATACACACTCCAGTGATGCATACAGGCAGTTGCCTATATGGTGGGCTGAAGAAGCAGAGCTGTGTTTGGAGGTAAAGGAGGTGAGCTGCCAGCCTAGAGCATGTATGCAGGATGTTGAGAGGACAAAACAGCCAGCCAGAAGAAGATACGAGAAATGACCATAGCTGCCTTCCTAATTTAACCTTCATGCCACGAATCTCTGCCTGAATCCCAATGTGCTGTAGAGATCTGGGACAAGGAGCAGCTCCTCCTGTAATTCCTGATTTTTCACTCCTGTATGAGAACTCCCTGGCCTGCCGTGGCTCCTTCAAGTCCTTCCTCCCTCTGTCCTCTCCCTGCCTCTTCTCCTGTCCCTGCATCTCCCTGGGCTTTGCTGAGTGGGACCTGGCATTTATCCAGCACCACCAAAGAGCAAACATCGAGAAACTTTTCTGGCAAGGAGGAAGGTCTTAATCTCAAAGCCTAGCAAACCAACCTGACAGCAAAAATCCAGGGAAAACGGGGCTCAGCGAGTGTGCCAGATGGACTGTGCAGAGCAGGCACCAAGTTCCTGCTCCCTTGAAGCCACCGCAGTTATTGAGGGGGGCATGACCCTTGAAAATCCTATAAACAGGAGTACAACTACTGAAATAAAGCTACCTCACCCAGGAATCCACTTGTCTCGCAGCGATTTGCCCGCGATTGCAAAGGTTTGTGGGTCTCTGCTGCCAGCCAGCTCCTCGGTCTGCAGAGCTGGGCTCGCACTTCCAATCTCTTGCGTTCTATCTGCTTTATGCTGCGTCTCCCAGCATGGAAAACATTAACTCAATCTTATTCAAACTGTTCTTTTGCCCCGAGCTAACCAAGGCACGTGCACTCCGTTTCAGTGTGACATCGGAGGCTGTTGAATGGGCAGGACAGAAGATGGTGCTGCCGAGCCAACATATTTTAACAACAAAACTTCCTGGCGCTGCTGGTTTTCTTGACAGCTCCAGTTCCAAAATAATCTTTGTTTAAACTAAAGAGTTGTCAAGGAGATAAGTTTAAGAAGCACAGGAGCTACAGAGAAACATCCCACAGCCCGTTTCCTCATGGAGCAGAGATGCAGTGAAATACTGATGGACCAGGCTCCCTAATTACATCCCCTGCTGAGGGGTTAGCTTGAAATCAGGAGCCTCCTGCTTTGTATTCAGCAGCGTTGGGATAAAGCGATGGGATCCCTTACAGAGCTACACGGCAATTGGGTTGGGATGTACGTAGCTAATGAAAAGGCATCAGCCAGACAGCTTTGTGGGAGCTAATGAAATATTCTGTACAAAACGTGTCACCTCCAGGTATTGTCTGTGCCTCACTCCTGGAGCTTAATGCTCTCCTCTGCCACTGCCTGGGCAGCCTCGATCTCTGTTTGCTGAAGTTTTCTCCATGTAAAACAACAGGAGCAGCAGAAAGAACAAAAGCACTTCTGATCATCAAACTGGGAGAAATGGTGTCAAACTCTTAGGCTATGTTTTTTAAAGATTTATTCAAAAAAAGCAAGGCAAATAATTTCCAACCACAATGCTGGCAGCTACGTGATTTTTGTAGGAAAATTTTAGCTCAAACTGAGAACAGCAATAGGAAACTGCTTTACTTGTCACAACCAGGCGACCCTTATGCCTCCACAGTTCACCTGTCTGGCAATTTCAGTGGTTTTTGGACATCCTCAATTCAGATGCCTTTCTAAAGTCAGATTTACTCAGCAGATGTACATTAATAGACTGTAAAAGAAGAGGCTGCCTCACAGTATTTATCTGCTAACTCACACGGAACCTGCAAATGCAACTGATCATGGAGAGCTGAGCATCTATTACAGAGGGATGCTGAGAAACAGGATCACTCCACTCTGTCCCTTCTGGCAACTCTGTGCTTGAAGCCCATGTGGGTTACAGGGCTAGAAATCAGAATTCTCGCTGCATCTCAGCATCTCATCGTGATGACAAATGAGGTCTGTACTGTTAACTCCCCTAGAAAAGGATGCCACACATATGTATGCCCCTGGCAGCACAGATGATGACTGCCATCAACAGTCAGGAATCTTCACCTCTGGCCTTAACACAGTTTTCTGGGTTAGAGCGGTGGAGACACCGTGTCTTTCTTGGTTTTGCTTCTTCTGGCTCCAAAACAAGAATAATATTTACCTGGTTTACAGGCCACACTAGAAAGATTAATTAGCTAATGCTCACTGAGTACTTTGAAGACATAAAGCAACAAATGCATTTAAGGGTCTGCGTTCAGTGCCTGAAATCAATAGATACTTGGCAAAGACACTCATGAAGAGACCCAGATGCCACAGAAGCACACAGGGACATGGATACCCAAGTCCTTGTCCTGACCCTCAGGGGAAAGCACACACGTCCACAAACATACCCCCCCCCCCCCGAGTGTGCCCACTACTGCTTGCAGCAGGATAATGGATGTGCTGGCAGAGCCTTCTGCTGCACCGACAGTACAGTTGAAAGCAAAACAGTTCTACCAGACAAGGGAAGAGGCTCATCAGACCGTTCATGCCCTGAAGCTGTCTGGGCTTGGGAGGGGTGGGTGGATCACTCCAGGAGCCTGAGCCCGCTCACTGTTTTCCCTGCCTCCAGCAGTTTCTGCTTTCCAGGCAGCGGATGCAGCATGTAGCAGTTGTGAGCCAGCACAGTGGGAAAAGTTTTAGTAAGCACAGCAGAAGGAGAGAGAAAAAGTGAAGATCTCGGGCTCCTGGGAAGCAGCTTGGAGGATCAAGAGCCATTCAGGGGTAAAGCACTGTCCCAGACCTGGGCATCCTGTAAGAACTGGTGGTTAGGGCTGCAATTCAAGAGTGAGTCTGCAGCTGCCTGATGTGGATTTTAGCAACCAGTGGAGACTGCACAGGCAAAACAAAAAGCTGTCCATGATTAAACTGACTTGTTAGCAGAACTCTTCCCTTGGCCACGGATAAGGTCCCTTCAGGCCAAAGCTGAAGGATCCAAACACAACCTTGTTGGTCAGCAGCATCCTGCTCCCTACGCTGCTCCCACTCAGGAGAAAGAGGAGATGGTCAGGGTGGCACCTTCTGCGGCACATCAGTGTGAGCTTGCAGAGGCCAGGCAGCAGGAGAGGGTCTGCAACCCTCTGGCAGCTCTCCTTGCAGAGCAGCCTCCTGCTCTTGTCACTGCCTGCTTTGCCCCTTCCCAGCAAAGAGGTTTAGAGTCTGGTCCCTCCAATAACAGTCTCCTTGGCACGTACCAATTTGTGGCCTGTGGATATCTGCTGAGATACCAGAGTTGAGACCAGACAAATTTACCCTCTGGTATGGCAAATGATATGGGCTTCATTAACAAGCACAGGGGAAACAGCGCTTGTTCTTTTTTAAACATTACAAAGATAAAGAGAAGGCTCAGAGGCCTGAAAGCAGATTGTGGAGATGACTGGAAGGACTCTGACCCTGCTGCTTTCCATCCCCTGACAGACGGCGCACACAGACCTTGTTCCAGCACTAGGAGCTGGAAGCTTCCCATGGAGAGGGGATGGGTCACTGGGTGATGGAGAACCTCATGGCAACCTTGTGCCTGAAGAAGTGCTGTGGGCTTGTCCATGCATCCCCATGGCCTCTTTGACTTGGTCTAAGTTTGACACTAGAAAAATAAAGCAATTAATTTCTTGGCTTTCCTCTATTCACATTAACACACTTCTACCTTCCTTCCCATGCACACTGTCTTGAGAACAACAGGAGAAGAATCATGCCTGAGAAGGGCACTGCCCTGTTGTCACTCTGCAGCTTTGAAAGCTCAGAGAGAGTTACCAGACACAGGCCGAAACAGCTACTGTCCATCAGTGTTGTTCTGCACGGCTAAAGTATTGTGGAACAAAATTTGATTCTTTTTTCCTCGAGCAGAAATACTGTATCAAAGGTTAGAAAAAACATCTGTGCTCCACTAACAAAGATTCAAGGTAGATTCAAAAGGTTCCCAGTGTAGAAATATAGGGGGACTAGAAGCACCGAAATCCTTATACATCTTCCTTCAAGAAATGTTTATATGCCTAACACCTACATCTTCCAGCAATAAAAGGTCTGGCACTCCAAATACAGAATTGGCTGAAATACCAGTTCCTTGCCTCAGTTTCCCCGTTGTGTCTCCATAACTGCATTAGCCAGGACACTCCCAGGCTTGCCTTTATGATTCTTTTCCTAGTATTTAGGAAAAGCACGGGAACGGGTGTATGCAGATCAAACACAGACAGCAGGCTGGGAGACGGGCCCTTGTGCCTGTGATCCAAAACCACTCAGCAGAGCCTACATCTGTTAAACGAGACCATCAGTCTTCAGCTATTCCTATACAAGTTGAAAGGGGAGGAAGAGGTGTTGAATCTTCCAAAAAACATGACAGGATTTGAGGGGCCACCTCTTCCTAAAGCTTCTTTTGCTGTTTTCTGTGCAGCAGGTCGTTACGAATTGCTAATTACCAAAGCAGGCCAGTCAGGTCCATCGCTGACCTGCTGTGTAAGCTGGGCAAAAAAAAGCAGATCTGTCACTGAGTCAATGTAAATGTAAAATATGTGCACTGAAGAGGCCTGAAGCTTAATATAGGTCTTGTTAAGTGTTCGTAAAGGATACTGAAACCTTTAGATTAAGTGGTACACCAGAGGAGAATAATAGGGTTATAAAATCCGTTTCTACAAATAACTCATATTTATATAGTGCCTTTCAACCTAACAGGTCCCACAGCTTTTTTTTTTTTATCAGCATAACATCCTGATATACCGTGCTCACTTCACCTACCAGTTCAAGGCAACCTCCTCTAAAGTGAAATGTGGCAGCTGTTTAAAAGCCCCGAGTAGTAGCAACTTCAATAATAGCAAGGCATTTATATGGTCTTACAAACTTCAAAGAGTTAATTCTCTGCCCCTTCAGGAGGCAGACAAGGTTTATTATTCCCATTTCACAAAGGCAATATAACAAGAGTGGACAAGAGTGGAGAAAATCTGCACTCCCACAGATTTATAAAGCGAAATTCTGTGCATGAGCCTAAAGTGCTTTTAATCCCACACAGAGAAAACATATCAACATGTCTTATTAAAAAAGTCCTTTACTAAAAATAATGATGTGGAGAGAGCTCTGATCTGGATTCTAACACCTGCCACTTCTGGTGAAAAAATTACCTCCTCAAGCACGTGTTGACATAGAAACATCATGGTCTGCAAAAGCTTCTGTGCCATGAAACAAATTGGGCGCTCAAAATATACTGCCAAGAATCAGACAATCTGTTTTAAGAGGACCCGAGAGTTACTAAAAACCTCTTGAAATATATTAAGAGAGAAAGGTGCAGCAAGACCAATCTCTGAGGCAGGCTGGCATTGTTCTTCCACCACACGCGGCTCCAAGGTTCTTCTTCCCAGCTGCCTGCGTCGCACAGCAATGATGCTTCCAATGAGGAGGAAAATTTCCTTCTGTTATCCCCGAAGGTTCTGCAAGATGGCCCTGAACTTGGCAAAAGAAAGTTACATAATTTCTTGGATTTAACCTCTTGTTCATTAAGAACCGGAGTCCTGTCCTCAGGTCACAAAACCATTCTTATATTGTTTCTTGACTGCACCCTGGTGCAGAAGGAAACAGGAGCTTTAAAAAGACTGTCTTATCCCTGGAGTCGCAAACACTTTTTCCCACAGTAGCACAGAAGCCTCTAACTTCCATTCCTCCTGCTGGTTCCCACCAAGAATCTGCCCTATCACAACCTGCACTCCTATTTGCAGCCCAAAACCAAGAAACACCCTCATCTAGACCCTCTTGCTCCCTCGCAAGCTGCTTGTCCAGCTCACGCTGCACAGCCTGCAGCATAAAGCAGCTGCAGCCTCCCTACAGCCCCAGGCAACTGCACCGCTGTGCTCAGCCAAGCTGCCGAAGCACCCGAATAACTCTCAGCTGCCTGCAAATGGATCAGGATAACTGTCCATCCTTCCAATAGAGCCAACCCCCTGCAGGTGCCTTCAGTCACTCCTACAACCTGAGCGATGCTCGGGGTTGGTGGAGGGTGAGCTGTGGTCTCTGTGTCCTGCAGGATCTAGGGCAGAGTGGCAGGGAACCAGGAGAGATGAACTGACCTATCATCAATTCTCCAGCAAAGTGATTTCCAGCATAGGAGCATATTTGCTATATGAATCACATCCCATTCATCACCACAACTGTCTGGATGTAACTTTGCCAGCCAGGGCTTGACCTTCCTCTCCAAAAAGCCCCCAATGTGCTGTACAGCAGCTTCACAGGGCAGGACGTGGATCAGTGCTTCTGCCTGACTCACTCTTCCCTTCCTTACTTCACAGAAGCTTCTCCCTTTCATCCCTCTGGCTTCACTGTCCTCAGAGAAACCTGTTCAGCCACAGTCCTGCTGCAGCCTCTGCTGCGAAAGAAGGGCCAGGAAGGACGGATGTCTTTGCTGCTGTCGTCACTAAACTGCAGGCAGGGCCTGTGCCCTCCATCACCTGCATGCCTATGAAGCGGTGCTGTGCCTGGGAAGCCATGCAACTGGGGAAGCTGGTCTGAAAGCAGCCTGTTATGAAAAGCTGTTGCAGGGCCCTGGCAAACACACCCTGGCCTGAACTCACAGCTTGGGGCTGACACTCATTGAGGCACATGAGCAAGGAGGTAGAGGTCTGGCGTTCAGGTATAAAATGTGGGCCTTTCTGACACTATGAAGCTCAAACCCAAAAGCAAAACAATTTCCTACTGCCGTGGCGCTGAGCTCAAAGGAAAGAGCTTTTTGCCTTCTCCACTTCTGTAATAATTCATTTAACTTTATGGCAATTCACTACTATACAAGTCAAACATACCAGAAAGCATCTAGTTGATGGCCCAGGGGAAAAATCTCCTTGACATATTTGATGCCTTATGAGACCACGCAGAAGGTCGTGGAGAAGATCCTGCGACTCTGCTTCCTTGGCAACCTCGATGCCAGGAAACTGAACACGCCACCAGCCCTGCACAGCACGGCAGCCAGCTACGTTCATCTAACACCACAGCCCAGGAGAGGAAGCACCTCAGCTCTGCCCGCCACCCTGGCAGTGACAGAGGCTCTGCAGGCTCCTTACGGGTGCCGTGCTTGCCCGGCTTTCTGCTTCAAGCCTGTGGAGTAAGCGCAGTGCAGAGCGTTCTGGTGGGTCTGACTGATGAGTCAGGTGATTTCTCAGGACGACAGGGAGATTTACAAGCTTAAGCCAGTTTACAGGTCTTTAGTTACAACTCTCAAGCGGAAACCCAGACCTAGACACCCATATATTTGGACTCAGAGGTTGAGCGAGTAAAGAAAATGTTTAAATATCTTTTCCCTTCTCTTGATTCTCTGCCTTTGGGATTACTATTCATCCCAGGCACAAGTGTGAGGAGAAAGCTGCCTGTCTCTCCTCTAGCGATGGCTCTGGGGAAACCCCAAATCCATATTGTGGCAGCTGAATCGCTGTCCTTCCTGTGGAGAAAGGCATGACACAGCCCTTGTTGGCTGAAATGAAAGGACATAGTGAAGCCTCAACCATCCTGGCCACAATTTATGGGGTGAGGCAGTGGAGAACAGGCACAGGATGCTCCCGGTCTTAACTGGTGTAAGTCAGAACTACCCTCAATTATACCCCCTAAGAAATAGGCTTTTTCCATTAAATTAATCCTGTGGCTCTTTATTTCCTTTTTCATCCCCTTCCCTCTTCAACTCTGAAAGAATCTCATTTAATCTGTAGGGAGTTTTTCCTGAACAAAAAACCCCACCAGGTTTGACCCTGACCTTTGCAAATGGAAATATGATGTAGTGAGAATTGAGGCCTGAGAGTCAGCTAGCATCTTCAGTTTTGCTGCTGAAATACAGCAGGTCGTTTCACATTTCTATTATGAGCCTCAGATAACAGGGAGGAAAATTAGGTAATTCCATTTTTTGGATTAGTTGGGTTTTTTTGTCAGCTGGGAGATGGCATCTGATGTATGTGGTGAATGACTGGAGGCACAGGATGAACAGCTGGTCATAGATATTGTTTGGAATGCTATTTCTGCATGACCTGCTCCAGAGATATCGAAAGAGATTGTGTCTGCCTCCCCTGACATTTATACCTCTCTTCCATCACTGACTTCAAAGCAGTTGCTCTGCATTTGCCCACATTTGAGTGAGTAGGAAATCAGGACCATTGTTTAAAGATAGTCTTGAATCTTATCTAAGCTTCTAAATGATCAAAAATGAGTTATTTATGGAGACGTGAAAATTAAAGTACATCAGAGAGCCCACAAGCAAGAGTAAGATGCACAGGAAAGGGAGCCTGGCCAGAGCTGACAGATAGCTGTTTATGGGGAGAATTAGAAACTCCTGTTCAGTCTGCAAGTTGCCCCATGAAAGCAGATCCTCCTCATCACAGAGACTGACTGACTGGCTGCTACACACAGGCATGGATGAAAAGAAGAGCTTGCAGAATCAAGAGCAGTGTTAGTAAAAAAAAAAGAGAAAAAAAAAAACACCCAAAAGATCACTGCCTGAAACATCAATAAACATAGAGAGAAACAACTGGATACTAGACAATCTTTAGTCGGGAGAAAAAAAACCAACACAAAAACAATCTCCAGAAAGTAAAGCCTGATTAAATTTAACAATAAGTTTTTAAAAACAAAAAAAGCAATATGTGTGATTAATGAAGCAAAGTATTTGATTTCCCATCTCATGGGTTCTTCAACTCCAGACATTCTGGAAGAGATGCTTTAGTGATACCCATTAGCAAGCTCAACCGAGGGTTCAAAGAAGCAGATTTGATGCTCCTGTGCTCCTTTCTGATCTTAAAAAACTTTAAGCGTGCTTGGATTTGGTAAAGCATTTGATATCATATCATAAAATTCAGTTCTTTGGATGATCTGAATGCAATAGCCCATGGACCAAATCACAGCTGAGCAGCTGCAAACAAAGAGGAATACTAAGCAGGGAGTTGTTGTGTTATAGAATTATGTTTATTAGGGGATCACAGGGATGAGGTCTTTGGTCTTTTTTGACATTTTTATTGATGACTCTAAAGAAGGATTGAACAAAAGGATGACAGGCATTCACCAAAATGACACAAAATTGAAGAGGATCACAAACACCAGGGAAACCAGAAAAATAATGCAAAGGAATCTGGACAGACTAGAAACTCAAAGTGAAAATACCCCAGTTTAATGAATCTCAGAGCTGGGCAGACTGGAAGTCTCATATCTATTGATGCCTATAGGCCTTAAAGGTGATGCTCATTAAGATAATGCCATGGGGGGGGGGGAAGCCTAAAAAGTGCAGTGTATGGGGAGATGCTCCATCTGAAGCCCTAGAGATACACGATAGAGCAAGCCAGACAGGAACAGCAGAGAATCCTTTAGCACTTCTGGCAGGCAAGCCATTTAATGAACAAGCCTACCAAGAATCTTCTATAATAAAACTCAATGTATCATTTCTGATCACTGAGCTAGTGTCATGTCTGCAAACTGCACAAGGCTTTGTCTCCTTGACGCATTAATTTCCATCCAAATGCCCAGGCAGAGCCTCTATTAGCAACCTCTGTTGACAAGAGTGGATTATTCAGGGAAGCGTAACTAACTCTCTGTTATTTCTCTGAAACCTACACTAGGTCCTCTGCTGGCAGATAAAAATTCACAAGTGAAAATGTCTGATGACTCCTCCTTTGGTTTAAGTGTTTGGGGATGGATTTAAGGAGGGATTCTAGAGATCCCAAACAGGGTTTAGGACACAGAATCTGCCATGGCATGCCTGTAATCTGCAGTTCCCTTAATCTATCTCCCAGCACCTCATGGACGGAGGAGAAAAGGACTGGGAGAAGGCAGAGGACTCCTAGGGACCCTCTCAACTGCAAATGGATCATTGATCTGTAAGCCCAGGGGAAGCTGGGCAGATTTAGCCAGTCTACAGCAGCTCTTCTTGTGCAGGTTTCCCTGCCATGCTGTGGCATCCCCCATTTGAGAGCCAGGGAAGGGTATTCTGGAGGAATGATAGGACAGGTCTCTGCAGCCAGGTAGCTGGGCCAAGACAACCCAATGGCAGATTACTTTCGGCGGCCCCAGAGCACGCAATGCTAAAGGATATGTATTAGATGGGAGCAGTGGAAACACCTTGCATTATAAGTCCACCTCACCCTGTCTGACATGAGCCAATGCCCGCTAGCCTGTGGAGCACCCATCTGCATCCTTTCACTTTTTCTGTGCCCTAGAAGCACTTTTCAATTTACCCCTTGCATCGCTCAGCCGAAGCGCTCTGTGCAGATCTGCATGCAGAGCTCACTGTGCTATTGCACCTTCCTCCCTTGGCCTACACTGCTCCCGAGCGTGGCTTTATCTCTCTGCAAAATAAAGGTCATTACGGTGTTGTGCAGGTAGCGAAGGCTTTGAAGAAATGCTTTGAAGCACACTATAGAAGTAGACATTATTACCCGCTGCCCAGGGATTTGGATAAGGTTTAGTCTGATAAAAAGGCTTTGCATTTTGCTGGCAGGAAGCGTGACATAAAGTGGAAATTTTTCCAAGCTGAATTCAAATGAGTTGATTTTTCTATCAGCCCTTCTTCTAGAGAATGGGTGTGCTGTTCCCTGGACTGTGTGAGCTTTAATGCTCTAACAAGGTTCACCCTACCAGGAAGGATTCACTGGGTAGTGCTGTGCTCAAAGTTTAGGACTGAAATTTTAAAGGACTCGATTTGAGATAAAGTCTGTGGTCCACTGGAAGATAGTGAGTACATCTGGCTTAGGAGAAGTGCTTGTAGAGGTCTTAATGCTCAGGATTTAGAAGCACGGCAGATCTGGCAGGGGACAGGAGTTGGAGCAGAGGCTAGATTAGCAAATGCTCATAGCTAGGACCACGGTGAATTAGCCTCCTATGGGAGGATTGTATCTTTGTTTGGCTCCAAACAGTGCTATTAGACTCTTACCTTCATAAACACAACATCCTTTCCCAGGTGTTTGGATTAGGGAAAGAAAATGGGGAGAAACAGGATAGGCTTATGGACTAGACATCTTTCATCTCAACTGCAATAAACCTATTAGCATCCCACAGGTGAGGAAGGGTTTGTGGCACTCTGCTGATAACAGCCCTGACAGCCGATGTTTAGTGCCAAGCAAATTCTTTGCAGCCAACCTTATTTGAAGTGCTTGCTTCCAAAAATTGTCAGCTGTATTTGGGGTGATGCTGAAAATATTTTAAATGGCGTTTCAGGCAGCAAAAACAAGAGATGGGTAGAAATTGCAGCTCACAAAGGCTGATTTAAGTGACAATTCGTGTAGTGGGAAGCGACATTTATTTAGTTGATTTAAACGTGCTCTGTAAAGGAAACAAATGTATTTTACACCTACTCTTCATGTGTAAAAGAGGCTTAAAAATGTAGTTGAAAAAGAAGTGTTTATTATTTGAGAACTATCAAGATATTTTCCCTTTCTGCTTTGCTTTTTAAACAGAGTGGAAAGTAGGTGAGAGGTTTTTTAAAGTGATGAGATACTTCAATCTGAACATCTAGATTCTTACCCCAGGTGTCTTTCCAGTATTTGAATTAAATAGATGATAACAAGCAACAGCGAGTTTCTAGCAATTTGAGAAATAATCCTTCCTTTCCTGATTGCTTATCTTTTATCTTTTCATCTAGTAAGGTCATAAAACCTACTATTTCTCCACTCATCCTTAGAGACCCTCCAGCCAAACAAAGATAAGGCTTCATGTTTCTAAAGTAAAAACAGAAAAATCCTTCTTTGGAGATCACAGCAAAACCAACCAAACTAAAACCCCACTAACGAGCCACAGCCATCAGCCCTTTATGAAAGCAACCAACTGTGGCAAGAGCTCATGGATGTTCCCATGAGTAGACCTTCTGGGATGTCCTCCTCCTGGGATGTCCATCTTGCCATGGTTCACACTGGGGATTTGGAAGTCCATCTGCAGATGTTAACAGATGTTTCCCTACCTTACCCCAGGAGTGGGTGCCACTTGCGCATCTCTAATCCTCTATCCACCGATTCCTCTAACAAGATGCCACAAGGGTTTAACCTCACAGCTTCCAGGGGAGCTGCTCAACCTGGAGGGTTATTTGAGGCCACTCAAGATCACTGTCTGGTGCTGGGATGACAGTTACAGGCATTGACTGTTAAACCAGAATTAAAGTCTGCTGCTACTTAAAGGGGAATGTTTCAGTAGAGCCAGGAGGCAGTTTGCCTCATCCCTGCTCCATGGGGTGCTAGGATTCCTGTGACCTGCACGTGGACGTTTGGCAAGGCGGGTGGCTCTTAATAACGAGCTCTACTGTAGCACTTTGACATGGTACGAGCTTTACAGAAGAGCACCATGGATCAGCTGGGTCACTCCAGTCCACAGGCACAGTGAGTACCTGTGCAGGACTGACATAGGTGAGCAGGTACTGATGGATGAGAAATACTATTACAGCACATGTATTTCCCCACGGACCTGCTCTGACTCATCTCTCCTGCGATGACAAAATAACTGCCATGTCTGGGGGTGATGACAGTTCAGGTGGACCAGGAGATAGTACACATAGGGTTAAAATCCAATTCTGTTTTTTTCACATCCAAGTCATCTGTAATTCCAGATGGAGCCCTGCTACTTGGCAGTCACTTTAACATCATCAATAAACCTCCAAAGTCATCTGAGGCTGCGAGATTAGCAGCTACCACCCCGATGAGTTTATTTTAGGCAGTTCAGATGAAGCAAAATAGTCTAAGGACAAAATCTGCAAATGATCCTATAAAAACAAAAAA